>NDGM011194916.1:0-16481 GCA_002564305.1 Octomys mimax
ATTGAACTCAGGCCCTTGCGCTTGCCAGGGAAGCGCTTATTCCACGGAGCCATCTCCCTGGCCTACTTTTTGATTTATATTTGTCCCCCTCTTCATAAATCCTAAAGTTTAAGAAAGGAGTTTGTCATGAACTTTTATGTTAAAAGATAAACTCTGTTATATGTGTTCTTTTTGCCTTAGTTGACAATTAGAAAATCTGTCCATATATGGCCTTCAACTTGACTGATGAATCTCAAAGAAAAGTTGTGATGTCTCCAAGGTGAATTAACCTTAGTCAAAGTGTATCCACCCTGTAGCACTTTTGAGTATGGTTCTGGGTGAGGTCACGTCTGCGATATTACAGGTATTACAGGTACATTGGCTTCTGCTGTCCTTAGACTGGTGGAGGCTTTGGGGTTTCCTCAGGCAGCCTTTCACTTGGGTTCTGGGGTGAGAAGGAAACCAGGCAGATGGGGGCGCTGTTGCCTCAAAGTTAAACAGGAAGGGCTACCGAGTTCACTCTAGTATCCAGATAGGAGATAGGGTTTCACCTAAAAGCATTTTGTTGCAGTGGCATTTGAAACGGTTTCCAAAACCGACCTGAAATTGTTCAGACTTGTAAATCGATAGGCACATTTGATCACTAGGCTGTCCATTAGCGCTGAGTAAAAGCCAAACCAACCCAGTATGTGTGCGCAGCTTCCTGGCTTTCCCCAGCCTGGCTGGGTTGATCTTGGCTTTCATGCGGCCAGACTAAGGGCCACTTGGGTATAACTGTGTACTTTTAAGAAGCTTCACTTAATTTATGACACGCGTCTTCATGGCTCCCCTAGGTCGCAGATATTAAGAAGGTTAACAACTTCATCAGAGAACAAGACTTATATGCTTTGAAATCAATTAAAATTCCCGTGAAAAGCCATGGGATCCTCACAGAGACCCACAAGGAACTGAAGCCCCTTCCAGGCCCATCCTCAGAGACCAGAGTGACCTTTGTGGAGCCGCCCAGTGCCCAGAGCGCGGCTGCAGGTGTGGATGCCCAGGCCAGCCAGTTGACAGACTTCTTCAAGGGCATTGACCAGAACATTGAGCGTGCAGTGCACTCGGAGATCTTCCTGGATGACAGCTGCTGTGCAGACGCTGCCGATCAGCCACTGCTCCCCGCAGCCCCGAGGACATCTACGGATGGTGCAGACTGCGGCATTCAGTGGTGGAATGCTGTCTTCATCATGCTTCTAATTGGGATTGTGCTGCCGGTGTTTTATTTGGTCTATTTTAAAATCCAAGCTACTGGGGAGACCCCTAATAGCTTGAATACAACTGCCATCCCCTATGGCTCAGTGGTGGCATCGAGTGTTGGTCCAGGACAGTCCCCCAGGTTAGCGCTTCCAGTGCCAACTCTGACCTCGGCAGCCAGCCAGCTCAGCCCGACCACCCCAGCAGGCAACTAGGCTGTTGTTCTTGGAGAAGCAGCCCTGCCGCAGCAGCTGGCGCCTGCTGTCCACTGCCTGGCCCTGGCTTTGTCCTCGGGTGCTACGCTTTGTTTCCTGGGATGTGTGGACGCGGCTGCAGGTCACAGTGCTCTGGATTGCACCAGCCCTGAGGACTGCTCGCTCGCTCTTAGGCTGCGGGCTCCACACACCACTGTCCTCAGCTGCCTCCATATCTGAGGTGCCGCCAGACAGACAATTACCTGTGACCCACACTTCCTGAAGCCACTCGGTGGACTGGCTGGCTGGGCCCCAAAGCTGGTTGTGCCGAGGGAGAGGAATGGCCTCCGCCAAAGGAGCAGCAGTGTGGGCATCCCGGGGTCAGGGCCAGTTGGTCATCGGCCTGTTAGTGTCCCCACCCACTACGGAGGCAGCCTGGCTTGGCTTGGGGAAGTGTCATCGCCCCAGGAAAGGTGCTATGGAGCAGTAGTTTATGTCCCCCTGATTTCCAGAGTGAGGAATATGATTGTAAGGAGGCCTGCTTCCTCTTTGCCCGCCTGTTAGCTTTACTGAAGCAGAGCCACTTGCCGGATCCAAGAGGGCCCATTCATGGTGCTTCCCTGCTGGGTAGACGGCAGTTCTATTCCCTGGTTTCCTGTCCATGTAGCCAGCTGCACAGGTACATCTCACTTCCCATGAGAAATGCCCCACACTGGGGTCTCCTGGGTCGTCCCAGCCTCTTTTTGTTATGTGTATGTGTGTATTTGGTATGGGGGGTCTCACTATACAGCTTGGACTCATAGCGAACCTCCAGTTTTCAGCCTCAACAGCAGGGGATTACAGGCATGTGCCACAACAGGGCCTGTGCAGTACATGGTGCTAGGTATTGAATCCCAGTCCCTGCACTTGGCTTAAGCATGCATTAGTCCACTGAACTATCTCACTGGCTATTAGTCCACTGAACTATTCCTCGCCTCTTAAGGAAGGGCACTCTTGCTGGCTCAAGCATGGCAGGAAGAATGTGCACAGTTGCCAAGGTGCAGAGCAGTTGCCTTGCTGGCATCGCCCACAGCAGCAGCCCCAGCACCCCCGGAAACCCCGTGTGCTTCCTGCCACTTCCATGGGAGGGGCCTTTTGGGTGGTGGTGCCCCTGGAGCAGTGGTGGTGAACCTACAGCATACATATTACTTGTTTTTAAGACCAAAGATGTTAAATGGTTGAGTTGGTTGGGTTTTCTAAACCAAAACATCAGTATTCAGATCGGATTAAGGTGGTGGCACTTTGCAGCACCTAAGTGGGTTTGGGCTTGCTGTTTGGGCCACTTGGTCCCTAAAAGGCTTGCCCTAACTGCCCTAGGGGAGTCCCCTGTTTACAGTGTAGCCCATAAGACCAGACACTTCGTGGAGGGTCATGAGTATTTGCTGAGACTGTAAATACAGTCTAAGACAGTAGCTTAGAAGGAGAAAGGGTTTATTTCTGCTCATGGCCTCAGAGGGTTACATCCTGTCAGTTGGCCTATTGATTTTAGATCTGTGGCTAAGTGGCACATCATGGCAGGGAGTGTGTAGTGGAGCTGACCTCATCACATGAAATGGCTGTGAGGTCATCATGTGATTGTCATCTCATGTGTTGACTAGAAATGAGAAGACCTGGGGTCCCAAGGTCCCCTTCACAGGCACTGCTCCAGCAACCTAACTTCCTCTCATTAGGCCCCACCTCACCTCAAAATAATGCCAAATTGAGGACCACGCCTTTAAGTCTTAGGCCTTTGGGACACTTACCCAACTCATAGTACAGCGGCTGAGGCTGACCAGGCGAGGTGGAGCCAGCTGTTTGCCTGTCCTCACCTCTCTGGCAAGACACCAGCCTGTGCACGGGTGGGGTGAGGCGAAGCAGGGAAGCAGTGGAGGGGCTCACCGCTCCACCCACCAGACCTATGGAAAACACCCAGAAACGCTGCCCTTGAGGCGCTGGTATGGCACCCGATACCTGAGGCCCAGAGATAAATGTAAAAGATCCCACCTTGGGAGAGGAAAGGAAGGTGGCAGAAGAGTCTTCCAGATAGGTTTCTAATTTCTTTCTCTCAGTTTGTGTGAAACAACTGGCCTAGAGTTCAATTTAGTGCATTTAAATCATCTTCACAAATGTTTTCTTGAGGGACCAGGATGACCTTCAGGACAAAACAAACTCATCAACCCGGATACAGAAAACATTTTGATCATGTAAATGTTTTCCCAGCTAAGTGTCTCTCTGCTCACAGTGTTGCTGGGGCCCCCTGATTTCCCTATTATTTGTGGCCTTTAGTTTCACCAGGGAGGGTCCCGAGTCCCTTGGGAAAATCACTTTTGCCAGGCAAAGAATATAAATCTGTATCTTACTTTTCTCAAGTGGAATAAAATGCTTTCTTCTGTGAAGGAAAAATAATTCCTGTTTTTTTAAACCAGGTGATGATTGAGCATGAGGAAAGGGGCGGTGGCAATGAAGACGGGCATGTGTGTCCAGGGTGAGCTGTGCCCCCAGCTCTGCTGGACCCGGCGGCCAGGGCTTGTGCTGTACCCAGCTTCCACGGGCAGAAGAGGGACCACCAAGTTCTGGAGCTGTTCTGTGAGCTACACGTGGGAAATAGGAAGCTCGTTTTCTGCATAATTTGGCATCATTGGGTAATGTTTCCAAGAAGTAACATATCTTTTTGGTGGAAAGTGCTTAGTTGAAGCCTAAGGATGCCACAGTGATGGCCTGTACTCCCAGTTTGTTCTGGGAGCCAAGGCTGTGAGCGTCTGTGTACCAGGTCCTGGCCTGAAGATGGTGAGTTTGAGAGAGGAGCCCCCTCGGGGCTGGAGGGGTAGGTGGTTGACTCAGCAGCAGCAAAGGCCCAGGAGTCATGAAGTGCTCTCCTTGGGCAGCCTGGGCCGCAGCGCTAGGAGCAAAAGCTACAGTAGCGTGACCCACGGGGCTGTAAGTGCCCTCACACACCCTCAGAAGTGGGCTCTTAGCTCCTCCCACTTCACAGACAAAAACCTGAGCTCTCACAGCTGGTACGTGGGCTTCACAGGCCCAGCCTGGGTGGATGGGCTAGGACACCTGTGCTATGCTCTGCACCCCACCACCCTACCCCACCCCACCCCTGCTCCCCACTCCCCCTGTGCCCTGCCACCTGCCTGACTCCTCTGCTGGCTCAGGGGAGGCATTGAAGGCCAGAGCCAGACTGGAATACGGATGCCACGTAGACTGCCTGTGGCTTCTTGAGGCAGGGCTTCTTCAGGAGCGGCAACAGAGAGGAATTAAGACAATTTCTCTGGACCCACGTGGGACACTGCCAGTGTGACGTTAAGAAATCCAAACCCATTGCCTGGATGCCAAGAACTGTACAATCAGCATGCATGTACCTGTCTTTTGCTCATGTAAAATCAACTAAATTTAGCTCCTGGTTTTGTCAATAAAGGAGCCTTCCCTACCCACTTTGTCCCTGAAGCAGCAAGGTTTATGAACAGAGAGGAAGATCAACTGGCTTCCCGGGCTGAGCAGAGTATGCAAGTAGGCGAGAGTGGGCGGCACCCATTTTCATTTGTCCTCCAAGAGCCAGCTGGGTAGCTGGTACCAGCTCAGCGACATCGGGCCTCAGGACAATGCTGAGGATGGTGGCACGGGAGTCCTCAGCTCCCACCTGTGGTAGGTGTGTGACATGCTCGTGCTCAGACTGTAAATCACGCCACCATCTGGGGAGGGACATGAGCTACTTCTCATTGCCTTCCCATCCAAACCCGAGCTCCCTTAAGAGGTCTGGGATTGTTAGGGGACAACAGGAAGGTACTTCAAGTCTGAGAAGTAAGTAGAGTTTATGTGCACTGACTTGAAGAACAGTAACCTCAGTTTTGGAGGCTTGGCTGGTGGAGGGGAGCTGATTTTCTCCATTTGCACCTACAGGATTTAATGAAGGTGACTGAGCTTAAAAGGACATAGGTGACGCCAAGTAACTATGCTCCAAGGAAAGCGCAGAGCACTCAAGGGAGGCATCAAAGCCTACCCTCCACCACACAAAAGTCACCGTGTCTAGGAGCCAAGCAGAAGTGACCAGGCATGTAAAACACACACCAAATCAAACCACAACCCAGAATGGGGGAGAGGGTCACAAAACAGACCCAATTAGCAGTTAACACTGTCAAAATGGCTATTGCAAATCAATACCATACATATCTGAGGCAATATATGTAAGAAGTAGGAAGTATAAAAACCCCAACAGAAGATCTAGAGATAAAAAGACCTGCAATGACCAATGCACTTAACAGGACTAATGATAGGCCTCAGAAAATAAAACAGAAAACAGCAATAAAAATTGGCAAAAATGTAACAGAAGAGGGCCTGCCAAATAACTCAGCAGATTAAAGCACCTGCAAGCAGGCACAGGGGCTGGGAGTTCGATCCCCGGGCCTGCAGTGCTGGCCCTGCCCCCAGGGCACGATGAGATGGCAATTGGGATTAGGTGTGGTGGGACTTGCCAGTAGTCCCTGCTCTTGGGAGGCTGCAAACAGGCAGATCACTATGAGTCCGATCTAGTAGTGAGACCCTGAACACCCTGTAGACCCTGCCCTAAAAATACAAAATAAATAAATAACAGAAAATTAAATAGAAAAATATGTACAAGTACAAAGAGCTTTGGGACAGCACAGGGTCCAATATGTGTGTAAACGGACAGGAAAACACAGAGGAAGAAATTAAGCAATGTCTAACTTTTCTAAATTTAATGTGCACACACTCCAAGTGCCAAGCAACTTAAACATGCTCCGAACAGAATTATGAAGGCACTAGAGCGCACGTGACAAGCAGGCTCCCTTCGCTGGTGTCTCCCTGCCTCACTCAGGCACCTGTGTAACATTCCATGCGAGCTGCAAGCAGCGGCGCTCACCTGTCATCCCAGTACTACAGGAGGCTGCAGCAGGCAGGAGGATCACAAGTTCAAGCCCAGCCCTGGCAACTTAGCAAACTTAGACCCTGTCTCAAAAACAAAGCAGAACAAAAGGGCTAGGGATGCGCTCAGTGTGGAGTTCCTCAGTTCAATCCCCAGTACCACTAAAACAATAAAAGAAAGATAATTTCACAGCTACAAACTGAGACAATCACTTCACAGTCTTCCCTCCTCCAACCAAGCCTCTCTGAAACTGTGAGGGGACTGTTCTTAAATTCAGGGCTCATCACCCTTTCTAATGCTCCTCATTGTCCATCAAATGGCAAATCTCCAGAACTCGGCCCCACCTTATTCCTGCATCATTCGCCCCATAACTCCATCTGCATGGAGTATTTAGCTGAGCAGCTGGCAAGGGCGGACAGCGCATGTGCCAGTAGTCCAGGAAGCAGCAGTTCTCCGTGTTCCCTTTGAGAGCCCTGCCCTTCTCTCTTCCCCAAGTCCTCCTGATCCTGTTGGAAGAACACAGTCCCCGCTACATTTCCATGTTGATCATCACCAGGTCCTCTGGTCCCCATTTCTCCACCAGTGTTCTCTGCACTTAGTCTTGACCACCCTGTAAAATGGTGGTATCATTTATAGGAAATAAACACTGCAAACTGCAGTGGAAGGGACACAGAGGGCCCTAACATGTGCCCTAGTGTTGTTGGTAGTACCAGTGGGCAGTTGCTGGAAAGTTTGCTCAGTTATGTTGTTTTGAAATGGGTGACAGAAAGGCAAATTTCCTGCTGATGGAAGGGACAGAGAGTTGCAGAAGAAAAGCCCTTAAGAAGGAGACTGAGGGGCCATGGAGGTGGCTCAGTAGAGTCCCAAGTTCAATCCCTGGTGGTGCGGGGGGGGGAGGAGACTGGATGAGACTCAGCATTCAACACAGAAGGCTTGACCTTAATGAGGTGCCGCTCGTTCATCCACGGCACCCGAACAGAAGGCACAGCTTGTGTGCACAGATGCAGACGGACTGCTGGGCCTCCTGGTGAGATGAGGTAAATCTCCTGTGACTGAAACTCTTTTCTCAATGGGCAAGTAAGGGACCAGCTATGGAGAGGAAACAGTCACCAAGCTGTGAATAGAGGAGTTAAAATAGAGATATCCTAAGCAGGCAACTCCGACATAACAGAGAACTGAGGCTACATTTCTGGGCAGTTCTGACATATCCAAAGTTTGTGGTCAGAGTGGAACAAACAGAAATTTCAGCATTAGACTGAAATGTCTATGTTGCCCTAGTCATGAGACACACTAATGGTGGGGTAGGAAAAGGCTTTTAAAGAAATGGTATTAAAGAAATGGGGACAACTATGCCAGTGATATAGCTCAGCAGACTAAGGCAAGCTCAGGGACCGGGTTTGATTCCCAGTACTGCATGCTGCACCAGCCCCACCCATGGGCTTACTGAGGCAATGACGGAGTCTGGGCACGGTGGCACACACCTATAATCCAGTGCTGGGGAGACTGAAAACTGGATCACTATGAGTCCAAGCTGTGTAGTGAGACACTACCAAATACATTTTTAAAAAAAGAGAAAGAAAGAAAAAATATATGGGGACAACTAGCCATCTGTAAAACAACAAAGTTAGATCTGTATGTAAAATTAAATTCCAAAGCAGATCTAAGAGTGTGCTGGCACAGGCCTGTAATCCTAGCACTGTGGAGGCCAATGCAGGACTTTTGAGTCCTAGCCCATCTGCATTACGTGGTGAGGCTCTGTTCAAGTGAACCAAATCAACTAAACCAAACCAAAACAAAACCCAGGAGAACATGGGTGGATTTTTCTGTAGCCTTGGTGTAGGGAGAAAATTTATAAATGTAACTCAAAATCCACACATGAGCAGTAAGATAAAATATGACTGCATAATAAAATTCTGCAAGACAAATACCATGCACAAAAAGTCCAAACACAAACTGGAGCAAAAAATACTCATAGTCCCTGTAATGCAGGGCTAATTCTGATATAAAAATCGAGAGGTAAAGACCAAAACTCAACTGGGAACAAGATAAAGCAGATCCCACACACCTCCCCCCAAATAAGAAAAAATGTTAAAAATCATTTGTAATAAAGACAAGTTAGCTCTGAGATGCAATTTCTCAAGTCTGGTAAAAACACAGCACACAGGATACATTCAGTTGGTAAGGAGGCTGTGGGAATGTAGGCATTCTCCTACAGAGTTAGAGGAAGTGTCACCTGGTATACAGATCTGGAGATTAACCTGGCAACACCTGACAGAACTGCACATGAATCGCTGGGCGACCCTGCCTTCAGGAAGCTCTGTTGGACACAGGCAAGTATGCGCCAGGCCAAGGCAGGCCCCTAGTCACTGCTAACTCCACAGTGCTGCAGCCTGAGGGCTTATGTACGGGTAGAGAACCACGGTGCATCTGCATCATGGAGCACTACGCAGCCCTAAACAGCAATGATGAACGTTTCTACATCTGAGGAGTGATTTCAAGAGGCGCTGTCAAGCAAGAAAAGGCAAAGCTGTTGATTCTTGCAAAGGATCGCACAGCAACTGAAGTTTGGCTGTCCATATGAAGTTGGTGGGAAAGACAGGAGATTGGGAGTAGGGTTCCAGTGACATTTCTCAGCTCTCTTAGACACACAGTAAAGCTCCAGCTACCAGTCATATATTGCCAAATAAATAACTGCAAACAACTATGATGGGCAAGAGTACCCCAAGTGGGATAAACAGAGGAACAGGAGTGTCTGACTGTATTAGCAATGAGCAACAACCACAGAAGAGGGCTGGGAACAAAAAACTGCAGGAAAACATGATCTTGACCAGATAATTTAAGGCCAAAGGCAAACAACAGCAGCATCAATGCTCTAGTCCATAGCACAGGTATGGGCTGGCAGTTCTGAAACTGCATCCTAGCACCACAACTGAGAAACCTGTTAGTGACAGCTGGGTTTCCTACCACAAGAGAAAGACGCGGAAACGAAGGCAAGACCAACTCTGGAGAACTGGAGTCTGAAGAAAAACCTGCAGAATGTGGATGCGTCTCAGCAGTGACATGTCCTGTGCTGTCTGCAGAGAGCCCACTTGCAGTAACACCCTAGTCGCAATCACCCTGATCTTAGTTTCAAAATACTGTTCACCAATAAAATGAAGCAGGAATCGAAGAAATGTTTGGGCCGGTAGGGGAAGAGGGAAAATAAAAGATGAATGTGGGAATGCTGTGGTGTCAGTGAGGACATACCAAAGGGGACAAAAACAGAGACCCGAAGACCATTGAGTCTACCGGATAGGTCTTCTAATGGCCAAAGCTAGAGTGGAATGATAGCATGTGTTATCATCTGCGGAGTAAAATACTCACGCAGCCATAAAAATGTAAGCACACAAATATAGAAGACAGCTGGTCCTCAATGCAGAATCCTGACTAATAGACGTAGAAGGAACCAGGCCAGTAAAAGTGTTTGCAGACAAGACGCCAAATGTAGTGAGTCAAAGGGAGAGGGTCAGTCTCAAAGAGCCTCTGAGACATCTCCAAGTTACAAAGGGCAAGACAGTCCTGCTGTGGAGAAACGTGGCAGAAACCTGATAGTCGGGATCCGCGCAGCAAGGCGTCTGGGCCTCACAGCTGTGCACTGCACTCGGAGCGTATCACTGCAGCGGTGCTCCTGCTCAACGCACAACCCGACTCCAATCAGGAGAAACAGACAAATCCACAACCAAACACCTCTTGTGAGCCACAGGGCAGGCGGACAGGAGTGGGCCGCAGCCCTCCGGTGGCACAGGGCTCCACCTGGAGATCATTTTCTAGGCTGGTGCCAGTCAGACACACAATCAGCTTAAAAACAAGATAAAGCCTGGAGCAAGGCACCCATGGGAGCTGACTAGGAACTTGAAGTGAATTGATTTTAAGTAGCTGCAGCTGTGATTGGAGTATTTTTAGCCATTAGACTCAGCCAGCTTTCAAAACCTGCTAATAAGAGCTCCGCTGTAGCCAGCAATGTGAAGCCAGCACAAAAATTCATCTTTTAACAATCTGACATCAAGAATCTGCTTAGTTAGGAGCTGGCTTAAAGGCCAATGAGAGGAACAGAACATTTCCCACTGCAAGGTTAAATAATATTTTTCATTTTCTAGCTGAATTATGATCAAGAAAGATGATCACTGGATAAGGACCTACCAGCATCCTGGAACATATAACTAGCACTTCTGAAAGTCAAATGCAAAGTTAATGTCTTTACTTTTATTGTAGCACTGTGTGTGTACTTTGGACAAATCTTTCATGCCCTCAACTCTGAAGATAAATGGAAGCTATTGACAGTACTAACAATATCCCTCCCTCCTTAGCACACCTTGGAGGTATTTCCTGAATAGTTACTGGAGCCTGAACGGACCTAACAGAGCCACACCAGTAAGCAAAGAGCGGCCAGGCTGACCACACTGCGGGCCTGGCCGGCCGGGCTGTCTGGCTGGCTCCTACAGGCTCCAGGGCTGCCGATGCTCACGGGCTGAGACGGGTAGGGCCCCTGGACACTTCCCTGCCCATGTCTAAGGAAACAGGACCTACAGGTTCAAGAAGGCCCCGTGAAGGCAGCAGGGTGGCAGAGAGTTTCTGGGGGAGGGGCTGGCTGGTGGCAAAGCCAGCACCTTCCTGTTCCCCCAGGCAAACATGACACAGTTTGGAGCACGATAAGAGCCAGTCCATCTTTACTACAGCGAGTGCAGGAGACAGTTCACAGCGACCTCTAGCATTGTCTTAACCATCTGATGGAAAGTTCACTATAATATTTATTATATAATGAAGAAAAACAACACATTCAGGGAAAAATTGAGATTAACTTATTTTTCTTAAAAGGTTCATCTCAATGATGGCAACAAAGTCCAGCTTGTGCCGCCAAACGGTTTTACATGATCAAACCGTGTACAGCTTCTTGTGTGAACTGTTGACTACAAACATTTACCAAATACATAAATCTCTTTTAAAAAAGCCATTTTAAATATAGCAAAGCAGTGTCTTCTTGCACAGCAAAGTGAAGGAAGTTTCTACAGAGAAATAAAAGTTTTACATTTGTAAAATCATTTTCACATTCCAATCATCTAGCTTTTTATGATCCAATGCCAGGAGTTCTCAGGTTCCTTATTTACTATGTATTTCTTGTGCGCATGATGGTTGATACAGAAATTATGTTAATGTATTATCCGTTGTCCTTGGTTGAAAGGAAATGGTAAAACATGAATTGTTCCTATAGAACAAATCCCTGATTTAGTCTATAACACAATGGACATAATTAGGGCTCAAAAGATGGAGTTTCGATTGGGACCATCTGTGTACACACAATGGTGACTTTCACTCTCAGTGCAGTACCAGTTAAGAGTATTGAAGGAAGTACAGCTGTTGGGAACTTCCTGTAACCAGTGCAATGGAAGCTTTTTTTGTTTTTGTTTTTTAGTAATAAAATACTTCATCTGAAGGGATAAAATTTTCCTGCAGTGGTGTCTTATACAAAACACGTAAGTCGAAAAGGGTAAGAAAAGTTGATTTGAAAGCAACGCCATTAGTGTCTTCCCCACTCTAGGCTGGCTTTCGCCAGGGGACGTGGCTGTGGTGTGGATGCGGATGCGGATGTGTCTGCACGTGAGGGGTGAGGGGTGTCTGTGGAGTCCATATGCTCCACATCACACTAGGCGTATGGAAAAGGTTAACAGTCAAATATTCAGCTCCTGAAAATGGAATACATTGATCCTTGGTCAGTGTAATTTAAATACAAACTCCGAGCCTTGTGTAATATTGTTTTAGAAAACAGTAGTTGTACTGATTATAAACCTGCATAGAAAGAAAGACTATTGAGATACAGTCAGAAAAGCCATCTCATAAGGCACACAAGAAAATAGACAGTAAATGTGAATGTGTTAACTCCTATTCCAATATACAGCAGAAGTTCATGAACATGCATAAATAATAACAAAAGGCTCACTTAACACTTTCAAAGCTATAAATGGTTTACAAAGTGGTAAGGATTATCCTGGAAATTCAGTGTTGGGGACAGTCTTAGTTTTGACTAGGTATGACCTTATCCAGTAAATTAAGTATATTTTAAAAGAAAAACCAATCCTTTTTGGCTGAGAGCCAAATGTTTACGCTGAAGAGAGGAGACAGCTTACCACCCCCTATACCACTTTCTGGCTTCTACCAAAACTTATGAGCCACTGAGACACCAATTTGCACTCTGCAGCCTGTGTGTGCGCCACAGGTTTCTCCTGTACCTAATACCTATGTGTCAGTCAGGAAATCTGGCTGATGATTTGTCACGAAGAGCAGAGGAGGAAAATGTCAACAGAAAGTAATTTAGGGGAAAAAAACAAAATGTAAGTAAAAATTGTAGGTAGCTGCTCACCCATTTTAAAATATAAAATAGCAGCAATTTTTAAAGCCTTCTTTTGAGTTTCTCATGGAAAGGAATATTTAAAAATCTATGCTAAAAGATATACAGGACTTTGAATTTTGCATGGCACAAGCCCAGTAAACTGATGAACTTGCTGTCATCAGTGAGCTGTCTTCCTGTAAGAATAAGGCCTTGCTGAAAATCCCAACTCAGGGTGGCACTCATTTTCACCAGGAGGGCAAGTGTCACGGCGAGGACCTACTCCATCAGAGAATTTCTCCNAGTGTCACGGCGAGGACCTACTCCATCCGAGAATTTCTCCCCACACCACAGGGTCCTTTTATTGCACAGAACAATCCACCATGTAATATACTTTGTAACTAGCTGCAATATTCCATTTTTAGAGAGTTAAGGAAAAAGGACCCCTTGCCTCATGAGTATTTTTTCCCTAATCATTTACCACTTATAAAACCTTTGTGCTCATCTACTATTTTGCCATTTTCTCTAATAGTAATTAAATTAGGTCATATTTTCTACTATATTTTTCCTCACAAAAGGCAAGTTTTAAATAATGCCTTATAAAATCTGTTACAACACATTTTATATTTATGCAGGATGAACTTAACACCATTTTTTTGCCACTCTGCTATTTATGTACACATATAAAATATATGATGTTCACCCCATACAGCACAAAGATTACAATGTAACATCACACATTCACCACCAGTGAGGGGAGAAACCCCTTTATACAATCCTTTGAAAAAACTGGGCTAATAATTAAAATCCAAAGTACAGTATATTTAACAAAATAGTAAATATTAAACAGTGAATACTCTACTTAATAAGGACTTCGTCTTTTCCCCCCAAATTGGTGGCAATCCACAAAAATATACTTTTTAATCTGGTGACCATACAATACATAGGTACTTACATCAAAGGTGATAATATATTTAAGATGCTATATACACAAAGAGTTTGGCTCAAACTTTTAATTTACATATAGAATAATAAGTGTTCATGGCTTTTTTTTTCCAAGGTTCTGCTTGCAAGATATTTTTGTTTGCTTTTTTCCCCTCTTAAAATAAAACTAAAAAGTTAAAACAAGATAAAGCTATTCTCTAAAAAAAAAGTTACAACGTATAGCTTTGGCTTATATAAATAATTCATAGCAGAATGTGTTCAAAAGTAGTGAATATAATTTTATATATAGTCATCAATTCATAAGGGTGTTTTTTTTCATATAAAATATACATGAGCTAAAATTGGTTTCTTTAAGATACGAATGTAAAAAGAAACTTGACATATTCCAATTACAACTTAATACATTAATTTTATTTCGTTAATGCTCTATATTTCTAGGCTAGTATTTTGTGAGTATCTCATGCTTGTTTTCTATTCTCCTTTTTTATTAGCTAAAGATCACTTCTTTGACCCAATAAATTTTTGCACGTGCAAAACAGTTATGTGTGGGGCTTTTTTGTTTTGTTAATATCAACAGCCCTTTCCCATGCACCCTTTTGCAATAAAGACCCATGCCAGGTTGGGTATTAATATAAACGACATTTTATATACAGTATTGCTTTCTTGATTCCTGCTTTTCTACTGCTCTGTTCTACAAAGCATTTTTCTGAAGTCACTACAGTCACCGCACAGTTAAATAAAACATGTAGGGGGCCCTCTAGGTTTCTGCAAGCTAGTGTGGGAGAATTATATTCGGGTACACATTTCTCTGCAAAAAATGGTTATCTTATGAAACAAGTAGTCCAAGGAAGTGCCAGACTAGTCTGTGCCTACAGGGTGCTTTGTATGCCGTGGGACACACATCTGCAGACCTACCAAGAGTCTGCAGGTAAGTGCCTGATTCGGTATATGCAACACACACCCACACATACACACACTCACACCACATACATATATACGTAAAGGAATATATATGTATGTATGTACATATAAATATATTTAACTCATGACCTTATTTGCCAATGTAGATATGTAGGGCAGTTCACTGCAGTAACACAAAGTACAAACATGAGTTGGAAACCTTAGGTCACCCATGCGTCCATCCTCATGCGCTTTACAGAAGGACTCTCTCTGTCCTCAGTGTTTGGGGGTCGGCCAAGCACAACTGGCGAGTGGAAGTCCCCTCGTGGATCCTCACGGTCACTCCCATCATAGGAGCTACTAGAGCTGCTCAGACTGTCCACAGGGGAGCGGCCCATTTCCTGCCGGGGCTGTGGTTGGGGTTGTGGTGGTTGTGACAGTGATGGCGGTTGCTGCTGCTGCTGTTGCTGCTGCTGCTGTTGTTGTTGTTGCTGCTGCTGCTGCTGGAAGCCAGAAGGGGTCATTCGATCCCGGGGAGGTGAAATTGGTTCTGATTTAATGTTGATGTTCTGGTTGGTGTTGATGGATAAATTCGAACCCTGAGATAACTGCCCTCCAGTGCTGAAGGAAAAATAAGAAAGGTAAGATGTTTTGTGGATGCATCTGTCCTCATCACATAATGATCCTGTAGACATTGCCCGCTGGAAAGAGCCAAGTTGGAAATACAAGAATTCCTCAAGACTGATTTGGGCATCTCCTTCAGTATGGCACGCAAAAAACAACATTTCCCAGGAAGTAACAAAACTGTATGGCTGAGTTACTGCGTTCTGTCCTTCAAATGCCTGTAATCACAGTACTTTTGCATCTCAACTTTGCAAAAACAGTTCTATGGTTGAATGCCATGCCAGGAATGACACGGAAACCTGCCATCTCTTCACTGCCTCTTCCTCTTTGGTATCTTCTCTGCTCTGGCCTAGTGACAGGCACAACAGCAGCTATTCTTCCAGTAACTGTGTCAAGCTCTTTCCATTTGCTTTCCTGTTTTGTTTTTTGAAATGGGGTCTTACTGGCCCTAAGCTCCTGGGCCACTACTGTGTCCAGCTTCCAGGTCTGATTTCAGTGTTTTCATTTAGGATGATTAGGATAAGCCCAACAGCCAAAAACTGTGGAGCCAAGTTTGCCCAAGATATTGTACTCTTCTTCCCATGACACACCTCTTAAGGTCACTGATTACAACATGTATGTGGGGTTCTTTCAAAATGCAGGGGAATGGATTTCCTGCTAGAAAGCTGGTGGTCCCTACTACACTGAGCAAAGCTGAGGCAGTCAGCAAGGCCTACTACACTGATAGCTCTTCTCCACCTGACCCATGGCCTACTGTCAGCCTGGCTCTACAAAGGCCTGATCTTCCTCCATGCTTGGAGAGTCTGCTAATCCTCTCCACTTACATCCTCGTACCCTGCCCATAAGCAATGCTCGCTCTGTAAATGAAGTATGGTGTGTGCAATGAACTGAGACAGACCATGTGAGTCTGATAAAGACATTCACACAAGGGGTACCCATCCCCAGTTTCCTCCCATAGGAAGCTAGAGTAAAGCAAATGGCATAGCTCATCTTTCTCTTCTGACAGTGCCTAAAACAAGGGGAATTCCTTCAAGGTGTTACCCTCAAGCAAGGAACGTGGAAACAGGTATCAGGAGGCAGGGAGGAAGTGGGTGGCTTGTTCATCGGTTAGTAGGCAAAGAGTGGTATGTGGGTGGCAGCCGTACCTTGGAACCCTCCTGGATACCAGCTGAGTTGCTCTACCTCTGTCTGAAAAGGAAACCCTTGTTCCCTGAACTCCTTCAAAGAATGCCTGGTTTACTTAGCATTCAAGCTCATATCTAAAACCATGTTAAAAGGCCGGGGAGATAGCTCAGTAGAGTAAGTGCTTGCCTGGCAAGTGCAAGGGCCTGAGTTCAAT
>NDGM011194917.1:0-12607 GCA_002564305.1 Octomys mimax
GGAAAAAAAAATATATATAAAAGAAATAAATAACATGCAATAGACTATATGAAAAAAAAATGTAGTCATCAATCCTGTAGCAGAAGATAACATGTATACAGCATATATCATCTACATAGATACATCTATCTATCTGTCTACCTATCTATCTATATCTGCAGTGGAACTAGATGAAAGCCAGGATCTCAGGGTGGAAATTTCCAGTCTTCTTTCTTTCAACTACATTTTACCTAAAAGAGGAATTTCTACTATATTAAATAATTTAGAAAATGCAATTGCATACAGAGATTTGATACTTTTATCATTATTACTCTCACTGCATATTATTTTGGATAACATCCCACATATCTTTTTTTCATTATCAATTCATTACAAAGCAAATGTGCATTGCCTTTGTCAGTCCTCTGGGTACTTTTTGCTTGAGTGTGAAGGGCTTTTTATGTATAAGTTGCATTGAAAGTACACTAAGAAAGTAGGCAGTCTGTCATCACTTCTAACAACAAATTTCTTTGGACAGTTAAATTTCTTATCTAGGAGACAATGACTAAAACCATACATCTTCCTCAACTTTATTTAATTAATAATCTAGTGACCAAAATTTTTTTTTTATTGAAATGACTTCAGGTTTAAAAATGATTTACTTTTAAGTTTCCAAAGAAAAAGTGTGGAGCAAGTGCCACAGATACTTACGTTGTTAAATTCCTTGTCACAGAAGTTGAAAAATTCACCCAGAAAATTTTCTCAGAGTATAACAAAAATGTGATATCAAGCATCCAGATGAAGACTGTGGAAGTTGAACATAGGAGGTCCATGGTAAGCGTGTAATTGATTCTGAGACTTTATAATACAATCCTCAAAATGCCCTCATTTAATATGCTGGGCAACATGGTCTGTTAAAATGTTCTGTAAGGCCCAAGCCATTGCTCCTTTTACTCCCTTAGTCATTTTTACTCTTCTAGAGTTTCATTGGTTAAATTCATGAATTTCTCAAACTATAGTTGGTCCAGTTCAACTATTTATTCTGTTCATCATGCATGGAGGGTGAAAGGTGACAATACCATTTTTTGGTTTAGAAATGGGCAAATTCTATTTGTTTCAGAATTTTTATGATATCCCTTTTCACAAACTTCATGAGTATGTTGGAGCACTGTTGGGAATTCTGTATTCCAAGTTACTACAGTAAATTATTAACAAAACAGAATCTCTCACACAAGAGGGCCTTTGTTTATGGCAAATAACTATGGTCTATCCTCCAGATTAGACATTCAATTCCAGTAATGACACAAGGCCAAAACACAGAAATTTATGTGCTTGTGCTTACAGCTAGGCAGCAAGTTTTGACCTTACCTGGTCATGTCACCAGAAGGTTGAGGTGCAAATTGCTAAGAGATGTTGGAAATCACAGTAAACCTACTAACTTTCCAGTCACTTCAGGTGCCTCTGTCAAGATATACGATAGAATGCCATTAGTGGAGATGCAAGGATAGCGAAGGCAGCAGCTAGGCAGAAGGGGTTATTCATGAAAAAAGAGTCAGAGACGAGCGAAAATTACAGTTCTGACATTAGGAAATGGGAATAAATGGAGATGTTCTCAGACTAGTGTTTGTGAGGTAGGGAAGAGGTAATTGCATCAAATGAATTTCCTGAAATTGTAGTTCTGCCTGGGGCAATGTGCCTTCTTTATATTTTCATTGTTTTCCTCAGCAATTTTGTATGCTTTTTTTTTCTTTTTCTTTTTCCTATCTTGTATTCTAGAGTTAGGAAAGAGTCACTGCTAGAAACTAAAATCTAACTTTCCCTACTAGGAAGAAGTAAAAATCTTCTAGGGTATGTATTTCATTTCTTATGTTTACAATACTAACTCCCAGGGCATTTACTGATGTATTTTGGAAAGTAGTATCAGGCCTAGAGATGACAAAAAAAAAAAGATAATCTTAAAGCCTATCATATATTTGATACTGTAATGCATGCCTTTTATTGTATAAAATAGTATATCATCGACAACCAACATAAGATCTCAAATCCATGAAGCATAAACATTAAATATATTTTTTCTGCTCATTCTCCCAACCCTCGTGCTTTCCTATGTTTTGTTAATTAAGAGAGCTTTAGCATCTTTGAGAATACCGACACCTAAAATTAGTTTCATCTGCCACACGGTGTTAACTTGATCTTGAGCTGCCTCGATTTATACTTTCAAGAGAGATGGAACAATTCTAAGTGTCACATGTAGACTTCAGAAATTCAAGTGGAGGAATAGCAGCTTTGTCCCAGAAAAGAATCTTTTCAAAAGGTCTTTTTTCATTAAGGAAAATTCTGTCAAATATGTGTTACTCCAACCTTCACTGGCAGTACATGTGAATGTGAAAATTGGCTTCAACTAACCAAATTTCTCTTGGGGCAAGGAAATTTCTGAAAAAAAATTGAGATTTTATAAGAACAGAAGTAATATGCAACTAATGCATTCTAATGCATTCTAGTGACTCTTGGTGCTCCTGGCATAGGCCTTCTGATGACTTTTATGAAATTTGGAGAATTGAGAGAGAAAAAAAGAAGATAAAACCACTTAATTTAGCTTTCACATCCCTTACCTACTGTCCTGGTGGTTTTCGTCCATTGTACAAGCAAGGGTTACAAGCAAGGGTTGCAAGAGTGTAAGGATGATGAGATTCAAACTGAACAGCTTGGCCTATTAAACATTTGAGAAGTCTGTACCTGGAAATGTCATGCCTCTTAGACTGTGTGAATCGACTTCAGTGTGCTGTGGTTTGCTGGGAACACACATAACAAGTTCAAGTCTTGGTCGCTGAAAATGAAAACTTTATTAGATTCAACAAAAATGGTTATAGAACAGCAAAAAATACAATATGTGGTTAACCACAGACCAAGCAGTCCCTTCTGCTTAGCTCTACTGACCTCCAAAACTCCTTTCTTATTTGTTGTTGCTCTTTTGGCTCTGGCTCCTGAGCTGAGTATTTGAATGCAGAGAATCAATGGGAGGCTAGCATGACTCTCACATACTAATAAAGAAATCAAGCTTCATGATGCTGTAACCTGTTAATATTTTTGTGCCCTCTTTTGGGAAAGCAAGCAATTTGATTTTTGTTACATGCATTTTAAACCAGGGTATGCCATTCAAGATAAACTATTAATCTCAACACAGAACATAATCACGTCATCCAGCAGTGAGGGAAGAGGTAATTTCAACTCCTGACAGTACACAGGACACCGTCAAATGACCAACACTGAGTCAAAGTGAAATGAAACAGGTGAACAAGTTCAAATATCACATGGCTTCTCTTCTGCTAGAGAGCCAAAGTGTCAATTAACTAAAAAGCAAAATGAGAGATAAATAGTAGGAAACATGGAAATTGACGTTTGCAAATGGATAGGGAGCCAAGAGATGGGAATAGAGGGTGTTAAGACGCATCATGTACTTTTATGAAATTCCAGTAATTAATATATTCCTTATGTATTGCAAACAATATACAAACAAAACTGAAATTTAATGAAAAGACCATATTAACACATCTGAAAAATAACCCCACTGATCTTAACAAATACAGATATATACATATATATTATATTTATATAATATATATTATATGTACATGTATAATATATACATGTACATATATATTATATATGTACATGTATTTATTATATATAATGTATAATATGTATAATATATTATATAATAATGTTATATATTATATATATAATAAATACATGTACAACATATAACAAATATATATACATATGTATACATATATGTGCTAAAACAATTCATAGTGGCTTTATCCCTATTTAAATTAAGAACTTTAAATCACTTGAAATTCCTGACATTCTGCAGTGGAATAAACTAAGTATCTAACTCTCGGAATAACATCCCCAACTGTAATGATAGTTACAGAGCAGTGATGCATTCAGAGTTCTCCACAGACTTTGATGTCTGGATACAAAGTACACAATAATTATTAGATTTTGGAACTTCAAAACAGGTTTAAGAGCCAAATAAATGTGTGGCTACATTCTGGCTGTTTCATTTATAATTGGTTCCATGACCTAAGGACAAAATACCCACTTATCAAGATTGCTGTACAAATGATTAATATTGAACTACGGTGTGACTTTGAATACAGAGCTAAGAGTGTATGCTAGATCCCAAGTCATCAGAATGAAAAGAATATGTCTAACCTTATATGTGTTGTCTTGGACGCATCTGGTTCACAACTGTGTCTGTCCTTCTGCTACTGTCTTTTGACCCTCAAGTGGATGTACTTCTGTAGGCTATCTTTTGCAGCTTCAAAAGTGAGTCTTTGTCTGCTTTCAAACACTGGAAAGTAAGTTAAAACTAAGTGCAAAATAGCGTCCTTCAATAGCATCTAAAGTTACAAACACAATAGTGAAAAACTGGTGAAATCCCAATAAACTCTGAAGATTAGTCAATAATTCTGTACTATGTCTGTATTTCTTCACATTAACAACAAAATGGGTATAGGTTGTCTAGGGACCCTCAAGATATTCTTTCAAAGTTTTCTATGAATACAAACATTTTCACAATAACACATCTATTTAAATAGTAGTAAAAAAATAAGGCAGCATTTTTATTTCCCCACCTGTCATCAGGAAACCTTTCAACAGTAGCATATTTTTTCCTTGGGTTCAGTTCCTACCAAGTGACCTACTTGTCTCCATATTCTTCTGTCTGTGATAGTATATATGCAGTTATTTTGTTTTTCAGAAAAGACGTGGATGTTAAAAGCTTCCTGCTAATGTTATACATAATTTAGAATCCTCTATTTGGCTTTACAAGTTTTGTCAACCTAGTAAATAATTTCATCATTTTTCTGTTTTAGAATTTCAGAGTAAGACTATTTTGATCCCATATTTGCTGACATACCAAGAAGAGATTTCCATAACTATAGTTACCCTCTTTCTATACCTAGAGCCCTTTCTGGATACTGATAATACTGAGCAAGTGACATAGGATTGTCAAGACACTGATGGATAGAAAGAAGTTCAATAGTTTAATTTTCTTCATATTCCCTATGCAGGATAATTTTGAATATCGTCCAGGTGTTAGCATTTAGGCTATACATTCTGTGATAAACAAGGAATTCTCAAATTGATTTTTTCAGAGCTTCTATTACTAGTTTTTCAACGTTGGGTTGTCTGTTATTTCTTTTCACTTGCAAAGTCAAGTCTGTACTAGCAAAACAGGCCTATTCCTAAAAAACAAAAACAAAGACAAAAAAAAAAAAAAAACAAAAACAATGTGAATCAGTAGAAGAAAACATTGGCTTATTTAGACATATTTTTATCCAGAATTTCTAAAGTGATCCTGAGAAGGATTATCCTAGATTCTTGATGACAATGTACTTCTTCATTATAGAGATAAATGATCATGGCTGTGAATATACTTAGGATCACTGAAACAGCTGCCAAGCAAAGAGTCCGGGGGTTACCATATACTTGTTTTACTTTATTTATTTATTTATTTATTTATTTATTTATTCATTCATTCATTCATTTGTTTATATTTAGTACAGGGTCCACAGGTTCTCACTATACAGACCCAATTTGTAATGATTCTCTTGTTTTCAGCCTCCCAATCACTGGGATTATAGATGTGCACTACCACACCCAGTCTTAATCACACTCTCAGTAGGCCCTGGGGTGGGACTGGACCATACACTTACTAGTTTACCACAGTCTTGCTGATTAAATTCAGAAGAGCAGTAGTCTCAATTACTTAGACTCTTTGTCTGCCTGTCTGTCTGGGGTTTATAAACAGAAAGTAATGGTAACCACAACCCTTGTCCATGATTAAAACCAAATTCCAATTAAGTTTTTTGGCCTTGTGGCCTGATGTGGCCTTACCAGTAAATTCTTTTACTTATCCTACATTGAAATCTTACCATAAAAAGATGGATCTCATGATAAGAATGGATAATTTTGATGTAAGATTTAATTTTTCAAAGATATCAGGTCAGCAGTTTACATATTCTACACAGGGTTTATTCCTGGTGGGAGGAGAAGATTCTTATAAGCCTTCTACAAAGATAAGGCAAAACTCCAAACATATGGTGCCCACCTTTTCACATGCAGATATCTTTTATTTTCCACTAGTTTAGGTTAATCTTATAGTTTGACCAAATTTTCTATTATTGAAATACAGTTTCAGGGGCCAGGGAGATGACTCAGTGGAATAAGCACTTCCCTGGCAAGTGCAAGGGCCTGAGTTCAATCCCCAGTTCGGCCAAAAGAACAAAACAAAACAAAACAAAACAAAACACAGTTTCAATTCATCTACTTATTTTACACACTGTTACAGCTTGTGTCTAGTTGTCCCTGCAAAGTCTCATGCAGTCATGGGGTGGGCATCTAGAGTTCGTGATTAACTCATGATCCACTGGGATTATGGGTATGAGTGCTGTTGGGATTATGGGTGTGAGTGCTGTTGGGATTGTGGGTGTGAGTATTACAACCAGCCTGGCGTGGATAGTCTGAAGGCAACATAAGGGAGAGGGACTTGCTTTCTGCAGCCATTATTGCTGCTACTCTTCTCTTTGCTATCTTGCTCTTTGTCGCTGCCATGAAGGGTTCCTCTCTGCCATGTGCTGCTCTGCCTTGGAACCAGCTGAGTATGACCTTAAACCTCCAGCAACTGCGAGCTAAATAAACCCTTCCTTCCTTCATTTTGAGTGTTGGGTATTTGTCCCAGCAACAAAAGAAGTCCAACCTAGACACACAGGAACCTTGCATATATTCATCTTAATAACTGTGCATAGCAAAATCTATTGCCACTTTCTCTTGGAGTAACTTCTCTCTTTAATTATTACATTTATTGAGTAATTTATTACTGTTACCATCCTCTGTTCATATTTCATTTCTCCAAAGAAAAATTCCATAAATCTATTCAAAGAACCAAGGTAGACGGTTGAAATTATTAGGTTTCCAGAACTCAGAGAGCAGCATTTATCAGACAAATCCTAATTATCCGTGTCATGGACTTTTCCTATTCCTCTGGAGCCTGCAAATGTTTTCCAATGGTTGTCACGCTAGCAACAGGTGGGTGGCACAGTGAGTCAGCCAGGAACACAACTCCCTGCTGTCCTTGTCCTTTTCCTAGCTAATGAGTCCCTAGTTGCAGAGCTTAAGAATGGAAAACAAAATGTCCTAGTTTTAATAGTATGACCAGTGGGACCTAAAGCAAATGGCCTTAGAGTCCTCTTTTCCTCATCTGCAAAATGGGATGAGTGCTCATAGTTCTTGGTAGTTTAAATATGTTTAATTATTCAGCAATCATTTTGTACCTGCCTTCAGTTACTACAGGTATTTGAAACTTAGTTTTATATCATTTATATGTACATTAACTGCTCCAACCCTTTTCTTAGAACCAATAAATGGGTAGCCGATGAACACTAAAAATAATGATAACAAAGAATAGAATGAAAGTAATCAAGCGGGCACGTGGTGGAGGGGAGGCTGGGAAGATATTGGTCAAAGGACAGAAAAGTTTAGTTACAAAAGAAGATTGAGTTCCAGATACATTGTGTGCCATGAAGATTACAGTTAACATCCTGTCATATTCTTGAAAAAATGCAGGAAAACTAGCTATTAAGGCCTCCCATCATCATGACATGGGGTAAGGCATATTAGCTAGCTAGATTAGGCATTCCATAATGTATATACTTGAAACATAATGTAAAGGAAAATGAAATTAAAATTCCAATAATAAAAAACCCTGGAGCCTACCAAATAGCACAGCAGATTGAAGCACCTACAGTCAGGCCCAGGACCCAGGGGTTCAACCCCAGGCCTGCAGAGCCAGCCCCACCCCCAGGGCACACTGAGACCACAATTGAGACTAGGCATAGTGGCGCATGCCCTTGGGAAGCTGTAAACAGGAGGATCACTATGAGTCTAATCTAGTAGTGAGACCCTCAACACCCTGTAGACTGTTCCCTAAAAATACAAAACAAACAAACAAACAAACAAAATACCTCACAGTGTTTAGCAGGTTTTCTTTTCTTTCTTTCTTTCTTTTTTTTTTTGTTTTACTGATAACACTTTTTTAATAGGTCAAAGTAATTTTACAGTTCATTATATTCTTCCTGAGAATAATTTATATCCCCAACAAACCAAAGGGAGGGTATATTTTTCAAAAATTATCTAACAGAATAGATAGACCTCTACAGAGAACCAAATCCCTCTGTTCCTCTTAATTCTTCCCTGGGAAGATAGACACAATGAAGGATTAGTTAGCTTCAGTGGCTGTAAAAATAGTCAACATGGCTTTAATCTTTATAAATTATATAAAAAATGGAAAACAGGGATGGCTCTGCTCAATGCAGATTGGAGGTGATCTGCTACAAAGCATTTCTGCTTCCAAGAGAAATTACATTGCTACAAAGAACTGGCACATTTTTCTGGTGAAAAAGAGAAGAGTTTTAGTTTTGTCCGACATCTAGTTCCCAAATCAATACTTCCATATCTACGACAAAGTAAAAGTCAGAAGAGACAGAAAGGGTTGTAGGTTTTTTTTTTTTTTTAAACTTAATTCTTCAAAATATAGCTTTTATATTCTTCCTTTGTAAATGGGATTAGCATATTGCAATGGAGGGGTGTTCTAACAAACAAAACCCCAGTCTGGATAACTCCAAAGCAGGAAAAGAACTCTCTGCCTCTCAAGTTTCTGGGGATTCTTCACACATACTCTCTTCTTCCAATAGCAGTGAGGGTTAGCAAGTTTTCTTTATTTTTTATTTTTTATTAATTTTATTGAGAAACAAATAGCAATGAGACAGTTTCAAAACAGGTTAGTAAGACAGTTACACTAATTAATGCCTTGCATATTGCTGTCTTCACAGAGATTATTCATAGTACAAGATGCAGACATTATATCCTGTCCAACACTATTAGTAAAAATCTTCTCATTGAATTAAGACAAAGTAGCTTGGTTAAGCAAGTTTTCTTAAATACCCCCAAATTGTCCCTCTTGATAATTTGTTCCAAGTTTCTTACTTTTTAAAGAAAGTGTTTTCTGGGCAGATATTTGGCTGATCAATTAAATTTGAAAAAATATAAATAAGTAAAAATAAAAAGGGGGGCTGGGGATATATCTCAGTGGCATGAGTGCCTACTTGGAAAGTGCAAGGTCTTGAGTTCGATTCTTGGTACTGCCAAATAAATAAATAAATAAATAAATTTGATACATAGCCACCAAAAGCTTATTATTTAAAATTACTTGGTTAGAAAATACAGGACCACAGAAAGTAATGAGTTAGAGTAATGCAGATTTGAATCTTTCCTCTGTTGATCATTATGTGAGTTATCTCTGGAGCAAGCTTATCCATCTGTAAAATGGGAATAAGAGTCCTTTATGGAGTATTTAATAACATGATGGAAATGTGAACATGATATTGTGTAATTCATGACATAAAAGTAAAGTATAGCCTGCTTTAGGATAAGAATAAACTAATGGTTGTTATCATGAAGGCTGTTTTGACCCTTCAATTGGGAGCCCTGGATTTACATGGTCACACGGTGAGACAGGCCCTACACATGTCTGATTAAATATCCAATGCTGTTCTCTTTCACCAAAATCAGGGCTTATGTTACCTTGTTCCTACAAACCTCAAATCACTCCCTCACGCTATTCCCTTCTGAGCCACCCACATTTCAGTTACTCCGGATCGGTAGAATGACAATTCGTAATTTCACACCTGCACGCATGCTGTAACTATTCTATCTTTTAAATTTAATATTTGTTATTTTATATTGTGATCCTGTTTCCCTTAATTCATGCTTCCCCCTCATTTTCTCTACCTTGAGTTAGTTAATTTCTTCTGCGCAGTTAATTCTACACATGCCTTTCTAAATGTATCGTGTAACTACATTTATTTTTTATTTGTTTGATGGAACCAGGGATTGAACTCAGGCCCTTGAGCTTGCCAGGCAAACAATTATTCTACTGAGCCATCTCCCTGGTCCTCTTGTAACTACTTTTAAGAGCCAGTTGCTGTCTGCCAACTCAGACAAATTTGCCCCTCATTGTTCCAATGATCTATATCTTGTTTCTTAGGAAACAATAGCTGGATGACTTTGTGTCAGCTCCAGTAGCCTGCTTCTTGTCTCACAAGTTGCCATTTTCGCTGCCTCTCCTCCCAGGTGAATTACACATGCCCACACAGAGACAATCAGTAAAACTTAGAATATAGGCTGGCTCAATGCAAATTTTGCTTTGGCCTCAAAAAACAGACTTCATTTCCTGAAAACCTAGTCCTTCCATTAAGGAATCAGAGTTAGAGAAGCTGCCCTTAACACTTCTCACAATATCTGTGCAAGCTTCATAAATGCTGCTACCTTTCCTCATTTTTTGTTATTTGCAGGAAAACGTGAAATAGATGAACCATATTGCGAATGACAGAAAAGCTCCTTGCTCACCACTATTAAAATGTGTTTAAATGCTATTTATTTGATACTCTATAATTATCAGGATTAATCCCTGCATGTTAACACAGACCATAATGCCAACAACCTGGATGACAGAAAATGTTGAGAACGGTGTGACCCTTCACACTCTGTAGGTGTACATGTGTATGCAATAGGATGACACTGGGGTTGGCAAACATTATTTCTTAGTGAAACTGGAGGCATTTGAAACTGCACTTGAAATTTGGCAGATTAGTTCCTGTTGAGATCTGAGGCTCCTGGAGGACCATGAGCCCACTGTAATAACTTTATGCAATATAGCAGCTATTGTCAGATTCCTATTTTGTTTGGTGAAATGCTGTATCTTTTCTAATTTTTTTCTGCTATTTGGTAGTCTTTTTAAAATATAAAGGAAGAAAACATAAGCAAATAGTGTTCCAATAGCAAACAGACTTGGAATCATGGTAGTTTTACATAAGGCTATGAACTATCTATAATGTACTTGAAAATATCACATTGCTGATCAACAATATAGAAAAGAAAAAGTATTGATAAATTCTCATCAGTCTGTTTAGAGAGTATAATTTTTTGAGCATCTAATCCAGAGATGTTGCATTCAATGTCAAAATCTGACAATTAGGGCTGGCCAAATAGCTCAGCAGATTAAATCCAGGATGCAACCTGGATTTTGCCATGCTGGCCCCACCCACGGGACACACTGAGATAGTGATTTGAGCCTGGGTGTGGTGATGCACGCCTATAATCCCAGAACCTGAGAGGCTGTAAACAGGAGAATCACTATGAGTCCGATCTAGTAGTGAGACCCTGAACACCCTGTAGACCCTTCCCTAAAATACAGGAAAAACAAAATCTGAAAATTAGTGAAAATTTTAGATTTTCTGATACATTTCATCTGTAGTGGAATATTTAGCACTGTAGTAGTACTTATTAACTCTCAAGATATGGAAAAGAAAATAAGGTTTGTAGATACAGAGTGCTGAGACATACATTTTGGTGGCATACTCCTGAATAAAAAAGGAAAATATTTATTTATTGAGAAGAAATATTACTAGATTCATTGTTCACCAAGCTTTTGTTTTTCAGAGCTGATGTGAGAAAATATAAGAGAGGAACAAATAGAAGTACGGATAGAAATTTTGCTTTTGTTATTGATTATAAACTGAAATCCCTGGAACACTATGAGGATGTAAGGGCAAAGTACATGTCATAAAATATTCTGAGGCTTTCCACTTTGCACATCGCATTTTGAAAGCTAGAGAGAAAATTGCTTTATCCTAACAGGAAAACGCTGCATAAAATGCACATCATAGCTTTCCCTAAACTGATCAGAGAGCTGAGATCTCAAAATAGCCTGAAACCCAAGGAAAGAAAAACGCCCTCAAGTTCGGTGAGAGCTGGGGCATGAATGCATGAACGCTCCCTCACGCGGGTCAGATGAGGTCTGCACAGTTGGGAGACACACACGTAGCAAGCACATTCGGTAACATTTCGTGAAACCCTAAATGCTGGGTATGTTACAACCTCTAACTGCAAAGCCCTTGAGAGTCAAAGATACAGAGTTGTTCGCATTCTGTCTCAGATTCTTAAGACTATTTCACAGATACCACTCTGAAAAATCTTGGGGCAAAGCAGCAGCCTAGGGAAAAGCCTCCCCGATGTCCTACCAAAGAAGGAAAGAAATGACTACCTTGATTCTCACCTGTGTATGTTTCTATTTGTTTAAATAAGACTATACTTTAGAGTTTATACTAGAAATAGTTCTAAGAGTTAAAATTCAATAAATGCATTTTAATGAGGAAGAAATATATGTTGGTAGGTGAGGAATTATGGTGTCATGGCTATTTGTGACTCAGAAAAATTCAAATATTAATTGTTAATTGCTAACATGATGATATTTGGACCTTTGGGTGATAAGTAGGTTTAGATAGTCCACAAGGGTAGAGCTCAGTGATAAGCAGGATATGCTCATAAGAAGTGGGGTACAGCAGAGAGCACACTGGCCAAGCAATGGTCGTGACGCATCCACATGGCTGACACTGACAAAGGTTCCACAATCTGAGGTAAAGATTCTCAGGATATATCTTGAGAGGATTTCACTGACCTTATCAGACCCAAAAGCTACATCTCTTGTTGCATAGGTCCTGCT
>NDGM011194918.1:0-11181 GCA_002564305.1 Octomys mimax
CTGTGGATGCCTTTCAGCACGGCCTTTTTGGCCTTCAAAGCTTTTGCTTTGGCTTCAGCTTTGAGAGGGGAAGGGGCTTCCTTCTTTGCCTTCGGCGCCATCTTGGTAAAAAGCAGATGCTTTTTAATTCATGCTATTTTCAATGTATGATGGGTTTATTGGGATAGACCACCATAGGAAGGTAAGGAGCATATACTGAACATTTCTTTTGTATAAGTGCTGAAGATGAGACTTTAAATATTCAGAAACATTCTCCAGATCATGTAACAATGATAGCAGAGTTTAGAATGAATGATATCTGAGTTTTTTTTTTTTATTACATGCTTCTCATCATTAAAGGTGAACATTGAGCCCCATGAAGGATTAAAGTGCTGATATAGTTTGAAATCCAGGCAAAAATAAGGACAGGAGTTCTAAGGAACAGTAATAAAATAAACAATTAAAGAAACTAAAAATGACTACTATGGGCTTAGGGTACTAAATACCTTACAAATGAGATGAATAAGAGAAAATTCTGAAATGTGTTGGTTCATATTGTTTCAATCTGTCAGTGGTGAAGTAGTGGCCAAGGTACATCCTTAGGACTGTTTAATCCTCGTAAAATCCAAACGAGTTGCCTTCATTTATGGTCTCTGTGTCTGTGGTCTCTCCAAATTCACACGTGAGATCATAACCCCCAGAGTGATGGTACTAGGAGATGGGGCCGCTGGGAGGGTGGATTAGGGAAGGAGGTTGGGGCCCTCACAATTGGAATAAGTGCCCTTATCAAATAGGCCTCCACAGAGATGCCTAGACTCTTCTACAATGTGAGGACATAGAGAGAGGTGCCATCTATGAGAAAGAAAACAGGCTGTCTCCAGACACCAAGTCTGCTTTGATCTTGAATTTTTTAGATTCCAAACTGAGAAATAAAGTTATTTGTTTATAAGCTCCCAAGTTTATGATATTTAAATAATAGCAGTCCAAATAGACTCAGGTTCTCCAGTACTGTTTTATTTTTTATGTTATTTTATTTTTCTCCACTACTGTTTTAAATTTTAGACCTTTCTTTTTCTTCACTGATGGGTAGAACTTGAGACAATTGCTGCTGGACTTTGTTGTCACTGTTTTGAGAGTTCCTGAGTAATTTGATGCAAGATCAGGAAAATGTACTTAAAACTTTCCTTTAGAAGCATAGGTTTTTCTTTAAGCTTATTTAAAGACTATTATCATCTGCAATATCTTTAGTGTCACTCAGATTCTTCAGGAAAAAAGTCTCTATATTTTGATAATTAATACCAGAAGAACTACTATTAAAAGTAGTAGTTAAAAGTATGAGATGCTAATGAACATGACACGTTTATACACTAGAGCTTATTGGGGAGCTTAGTGTTGAGTTTAACAGCATTTATTGTATGTGATAATTCATTATCTGTAATGCAGATACCAGAAATTATGTATTAAAGATTTTTCAAAGTTTTCTATTTGTATTTTTTGGAAGGTGTAGGTGCCTTATTACTGCTTTAAATTCTAAGACCCAATTGTTAAAATGCTAGCTTATCAATTTCTCAATAGTCCTTGCTTTTCTTTTTAACTCACACATATTATTTGCTCAGAATCACAGGTTTGGTTTTGGCTTATTGGCGCCCACACATGACATACTAGGTCTTCACGCTGCATCCTCCCTCCCCTCTCTCGTGGTCCCCTTCTTCATCTCTAACGGTCAGTCTTCTAGGACCCTAGGACTCATTTTTAATTTGAAGCTGGATAGTCTTGCTTTAGCAAATCACTTGTAAATCTTAAGCATTGTCATAATTCTGTGTTTCGGTACCTGTGTATCATTTCACATTATATTTATATAATGTGAAATGATAGCGTACTTACCTGTCATTCCCACCTGAGAAAATTGAGTCAAATATGTTAGGCAAAAACTCTTTTGAAACGATTTGGGTTACTTTTCCTCTTTTGTGAATTTCAGTGACTATGTTCTGAGAATGTTGATTCTTCCATTTGCTATCAAGAGTCAAGTTCCTAAGGTGGAGGCTCGCAGCCCGTAGGATCTCATTTATTGAACTGATTTCTAGTGCTGTTCCTGTGCGTATATTTTTGACTGTGGTTGAAATTTAAGGGACTAAAATGTAGTCCTTCCCAGTGATCTCTGCTTCTGAACCTGACATAATGTGTGAAACTCCCACTTACCCTTTGGTTTAAGATGTCAGAATTTCTTACAGAAATAATCATAGTTTTTGAAGCAATTAACTAGCTTGGCTAATGTGATAAACTAACTTAAGGTATGAACTGATGAAGATGAGTTTTGGAACACAGATAAAATCTGCACTTGGATAAATATCTATGATATATTTAAATAGCAAGATAATGAAAAAATGAAATAAATACAAAGGTTTGTATGTGGGTGGGGGAATCTATTCTGATTCGGAGCAAAGTACTTTGAGGGTTGTGCAGATTATTATTAAAATTTTTGATTATGTAGCCTCTGGAAAAGGAAGAGACTTTGATATTGAATTCTCATTCCAGATCTGTCGTGCATGAATATTCCCTCGGGTAAGTCCTAACCTAGCTGAGCTTCAGCCGTGTGTAAGAGAGTTTAATAGATTATGACTAAATTTCTTTTTAATTTAAAAATTACACAGATTAAATTGCATGGATTGAATTAACACCTGAGATGAAACTTTAGAATTCAGGTCAAGAAGGGTATCAGGATCACAGTAGTGCAGGGGATTCCTGGGGGTGAAATCAGACCAATGGGCAGCTCAAAGGGAAGGGTGGACCAGTGGGAGCCTGGGAGATTTTGTTCCAACCCTTCCCCTTTCCTTGTCCATGTTCTGTTTTACCCAGCCTCATCTAAACCAAGAAATAAATTATAGAATTGATTCTAATTATTGAGAATATGCTACCCATCAAGAGGATAAATGTAGATATCGATTTTCAATCAAATCAACTTCATCTGTCCCCCAAGTTTATATCTTTCTCTATTGTAAAATGACTGTCATGAAAGGACTAGTGTGCACAAATGCTTGCTCACAGGCTCACTTATGAGAGAATCCTTTAACTCTTGCCATTCGAAATTGTGATTTCTAAACTGTATGGAAAGCTATCAACACACCAGGTGAAGCTATTGGCAACTTGGTTTCTTTGGATGTGGTATCCACCAATACATTTCCATGAAGATCAAGAGAGGTTTTCAGTGGGCAGATTCCTGCGGTAGAATCCTTGAAGGGTAAATGAGACACAGATCGTTCCTTCCTCCTTTCTCCTTCCCTCCTTCCTTTCCCCTTGCCTTTCTTTCTCACTCAAATGTTTTACCAGCTGCACTATAACAGATGCCCCAGAAATGAAGATAAAATGGAACTCTGCCTTTAAGCAGCTTATTATCAAACTGGAGGCTTTGGCTTAGGAAAAGGGGAAGTGGTTACAAATAAATGAATTTCATTCAGAGGATAGTCTCCTTATGGAGGTTAAGGAAACAGTGCAATTTTAAATAACTCAGCTTCTACCCAGGTATTTTCACATGTGGTTCTGCAGAGAGGCAGGAGCCCACTCTTGAACAGAAAGTTTATCTGACTGTCTGATCTCATGATCCCTAGCTGCTCTTGAAAATTACTAAGAAATCTAAAGAGCTTTTGTTTGAGTCTCTGGTATTTACTTATTAGATATTAAAATACAGATTTGAAAATATTTATGTAATTAATTTAAAGAGATCAGCAATACTAAAGCCATTACATGTTAATATGAATACTGTTATCATTTTAGGAGAACTAATTTTTTTGAAAATAGGTTAGGGACAAAATGACATTGTTTCACATTTTTGCAAATGATTAATGACCAGTTTAATAGAAGACAGCTGACTTCTGCTGTCTCCTTCCTCAGTCTCTTGTTATGTCACATACCATGCTGTTGGAGCAAACTACCATATACTTATGAGACTGAGAGGACAAAGTGAATTGTGTCTCTGTACTGTTCGGAATTAGTTTGGACTAATTTGGGGGACTCCTTGTGTGTAGTCAGCTTTCTGTCACCATAACAAATACTTGAGGTACTCAGTTAGAGAGATGAAAGTTGTATTTCTGTTCCTTTTGGTGTTCTGCCATGAGTGCTGGCTCTGATCCTTGGAGCCTGTGGTAGTGGCCACACCCTTGTGAGTAGGGCTTTCCCATGCACTTCATTGCTGATGTCCTCATCACTTTCCTGTGCTGAGAAACAATAACTAGTATGCACAACCTGAGGGGGGAGGGATGTTCATTTTCAGAAGTGTCAGTCCATAGTTGGCTGGCTCAAGTGCAGAAAGGGCATGGCGGAAGGGCCGGAGGTAGAGCACTGTGGCTTACATCATAGTGGTCAGGAAGCATAGAGAGAAGGCAAGAGTTGAGGAAGAAGACTAAACCCTCCAGGCCTTGACCTGCTGCTTCCAACCAGGCCCCACCACCTGTCAGCATTTCAGCTGTGTATTCATCAGAGGACTAACCTCCTTGTAACTGTGGAGCCCCCATGAGCCATCTCCCTTCCAATCATATGAGAATTTGGGGGCATTAATCAGATCTAAGCCATGACAGCTGAGAATGAGAAAGTGAGAGGAATAGGAGACGGTGGGATTCCCTTCAACAGTAAGCCCTGCATGGCCAGAAGACTTCCTACCAGGGCCTTTTGTAAACTTTCTGTCACCACCCCACAGTGCCTGTCTAGGGAGCACACCTTTCTCATGTGGGCTTTAAAGCATTTATGGACCCTATAGGATCTGTGAACTATAGTTTGAGAAGGATGGTTAAAATTATCATTTTATTTATTTATTTATTTTTTTGAGTCAGGGTCTTGCTGTGAAGCTCAGGTTGGCCTTGAGCTCTTAGTTATCCTCCTCCCGTTAGCTCTTGCAAACTGGGATTACAGGCATGTGCCACCACACCTGACTTGACTGATCAAAATTATTTATTGTATAACATGAGCAATAGGATGTGTTTTATACATCTAGAAGAGTGCTGTTGTGTGCCATGCTTGGGAAAACTGAAGAGATAACGTGTTTTTCCATTTAGATGATGTACTCCAGAGGAGAAAGGTGAGCCTAGCCACTCCATGAGGGCAGTCCTGGTGCTTTTTCATCCTCCAGCTGTGGCAGAACCAGACACAACGGCTCAACCGTAGACCTCTCCCACATACAGCAGAACATCCTTAAGTTACTTTAGTCCTCACTAGAGTGTGATGAGTGTGACAAGTAGCATGAAATGTGGTAACAGGGGAGGGGGTGGGGTGAGGAGAAGTCCTTTCCAGTTGAAGCAACAGGAGGGGTCTGAGAAGGAGACAGCATTACAATAGAATGTGAACATGGCTGAGGCAGTCAGGGTTGGAAAGGTAATTTCTCAATAAAGGAACTGATGGGGCAGGGAGAAGAATGGGTTTGGAGCTGAGAAATGTAAGCTGCATGACCTGTAGAGTGATAGGGGAGGAGCTCTCGGAGATGTGGCTGGGAAAACGGACTGGGGCCAGACTAGGGGAGACCTTGCATGCCCCGTGAGGAAACTTAGATCTGTTTCCACAGACAGTAAAGAATCATTGCTATCTTCTGAGCAAGTTTAAGAAAATGATTCTGGGAGTGATGCTGAGGGCAGTTTGAAGAGGAGAGATCAAAGAGGCAAAGTGAACTCTCCCTCAAAGAGAGGGTCCAACTTAAAGAAAGTAGATAGAAATCTGTGGAGAGAGATTTGGATGATATTCCAGGTCATTTGGAGTAGAAAGCTAAAAAGGAGACAGTTTCACCTGAGGGAAGTGACACAAGGTTCCTTGTGACCTCACTCTAGTCCCAGCCACACTCATGCTGAACAATTCTGCACAGATTCACAGGCACTGGTTTCTCCATATGGATGATGTAGAAATGGATCATGTCCTGTGTGTGTCACAGGAGGGTGTGGAAGGACTAATGAGCTCTTTGACAGAAAGGTATTTTATTAATCTAAGCCATCAAAAATAAAAATGAGAATGTTTGCCAGGTGCTTTTGCTCTTATATCAGAGGCTGCTGTGTAAATATGAAATGCTGCATGGGACTATTGTCTTCGTTAATAATAGTAAGGTCTTTACCACAATTGCCTGCCCAGTAGACTTGCTTTCAGGCATTCTGCAGAAGGAAGATGGAGCTCACCACGGAGTCAATTCCATTCTGTTTTTTTCTGAATCTTTCTTACTGTTAACTATTTTCCTGGTTAACATTTCCAACAGAAGTCATCGCGAGAGAACTTGCATTTCACTGTGCCCCCTTCTTCCCTGTCTCCCTGTTCTGGCTGGGTGCTCCATCAGGACTGGGAACATCAGCATTCTCACTTTTCCATGAGAATGGGGGCATCATTTGCTCTGCTTGTGCTCTTGTCAGTTAAATTAGGTTTATTAATTTAACCCATTGTGTAATATGGGGATCAGGAATAGGAGCTCTGGAGTTGGACTGCCTGTGCTTAAATTAAAGCTCTATTACTTTGTAGTAATAGATGCGATATGCTGGTTAAGTCATGTAATGTCTCAAGCCCCAGTTCCCTCATCTGTGAAATGATAGTAACAATGCTGCTGATCTCATAAGGTTATCACGAGGAAACTGAATGTGAAGAACTCATCTTTGGGTTTTCAGTAACTTAACTACCATGACTTTTAAAATTTTACTTTTCTTTTGGTTAGTTTTCATTACCACTCTCATCAACATGTCCTTTCCATTTCCCAATCAGCATCCTTGCTCATCTCTTGCTGATTCACTGTTTACCTGTCAGTAACTTGTGACCACACAATTTGTCATCAATCAGTTCTTCACTTACAATAACATTCTGAAGAATCCACAAAAATGTTAAATTTATTCATCCTTTTAAAATATATTTTTATTGGGCTTTCTTCTGCCCCAGCAAGCCAAGTACTTAATTCTTCTGTGCGTATAAAGATTCCTTGAACTTTGTCCTAATCAGTAATGAGCTTTACTTCTGGTGACGTCCTCTTCTTCCACACAATCATCCTATAAAAATCTTTGCTTGCTATCTTCCTTTCTGATCCTTGTACTTAATGTTTTATCAAGATCTAGGAAAGTGTTGGAGTCACACCCCGAAGCCTTTTTCTCCAGATTAGTAGCAGCCTGATTCTTGCTTCTGATCTTGTCTCTCTAGAATCCTTCAAGTACTTTCCTGTATTATCTAGATCCACTGGGATCTGCTTGAAACACCCTCAGCTGTTGGTTGGTAGCTATGGGGCTCAGTGGGTGGCTGGAGATACAACCAAGCATGCATTCTGGCCACCAAATCAGAATTCATTTACATGAAGATTTCAAGAGTCTGCTGGCTCTGTTGAGTGTCCTTTCAGTTGTTATCCATTAATATTGATAAGTGATAACTATAAAATCCTGTGGATTTTGGCCCAATGTATAATTGACATATTTCTCTCTTTGTAATGATTGCATAGAATGAATGTTTAGTTGCTATGTTTTTCCATATGGTCTCTAACTTCTGGAACCAAAGAAAGCAATGGACTTGCCTCATATAAAAAGTTGATCCATATTTGTTAATAGTGAATTACATTATGCTCAAATTGAATAGGACAGATTGAAAATTACTGTTGAAAATAGCTGTTGGTAGATGGGGTGCAATGACTGAATAGCAAGGCAAGTAAGAATACATTAGCATTTAATCAGCTCCTTCTTTTATGATTCCAGCACTGAATGCTTCACTTAATCATGCTGGCTTAGAAACTGTTTAGGTGAATGTATCAGGAGGGAGTTTCCATTTTTGAAGATTGTGATTCTTTGTCTGTGTTAGTTCAGACAGCCTGAAATCCAGCACCTTGGCGTTGTTTACATACTGGTCACTGGGGCTCACGCCTAGGGCCTAACACAACTGCAAGTTTGCTTTAACTTCTCCACTTCCCTGGTGTTGTGGTTTTAGGGACTACCTGATCCACTGCAGCCTGTTGTCCCACACGTGTCACCCAAGAGTGCCCAGCTGCACAGGGTGATGCTTAAAGGCTTTGACTTTAAAATCATACAGATCAGATTAAAATTTCCAACGAGCTTATATTGGGAAAATTAATCTACATTTTTCTTTATTTGTACCCAGGATCTTTGTGCTGATCTAAATTCACATCCCAGTTTGGTAATTTTGTTTTGAAACAGAGTCCTGCTAAGTGGCTAAGTTGCCCAGGCTGGGTTTGAACTTGTGATCCTCCTGTCTCAGTTTCCCAGAATGCTAAGATTACAGGAGTGTGACCACCATGTCCCACTGAATTGGTCAACACATCTAAGACTTGATTTTTCTGTACTTATACAGTGGGCAAATAGAACGAACCTATAGCTTTTGAGATAATTGAATGTAAAATACTTTAACACGGGGTCTTGCTAGAGCAGGCAATTAAATTTTGTTTTTGTTGTGAGAACACTAAAAACTTTGATAAGTGGTTTGCTTTGGTTCATTACCAAGCAATTTCATTATTAAAATGACAAAAAAACCCTCACATGCTATGATGCCAAACACTGTGGGGGTTCTTTTCTATATAATAAAATAAAGCAATTTCACTGTCATCCTCACTAGCAGGGATACTTTTGGGTCACCCCTACTAGGATCAGAGAGAGAGCAAGCTATGGGAAGGTTGCGGATGAAAGGTGCAAGAGAAAATAGGTCTAAGAAATCATCCTCTGCCACTTCTTGGTGAAAGCACGGCAGTATAAGTAAATGTGCCTTGCAATTTGTGCTCCTCTGAAAGTCTAATATATTATTTTCATATTAAAAATCTGAAAAGATGAATAGTGTGTACCAGCTTTGTCAAGGAAGACAGAAAAAGGAAAGCTCTTACATTATATCTTAAGAAAAATAGGAGAAGATGGGAATTTGAGTTAAGTAGGACCCTAGAATAGGGCAAGTAGAGCCAGGCATGGGCCTGCACATGTATGCCCCCAACTCTTGGGAGTTGGAGGCGGGAGGACGGCGGTCTGAGGCCTGCCTGGGTTAGATAGTGAGAACCTTTCTCAAATAAACAAGCAATGGCCCAGAAAAAGTGAATTACAAAGAAAAATAGTAGATGGCTATTTGAAAAGCATCAGAATAAAATGGCTAGTCTGATAGTGTTGGAATGCATGGCATCCATCTGACAAATCAACGGGGTCGTGAGTGCCATGAAGAGGATCCTGGGTGACACGCATGGGGCCTCAGGTCATCCCAGCAGCAGAGTGCTTGGGTCACCCAGGAAATTAGAGAGCAACACTTTGCCTAAGTGTAGCATGGCAGTGGCCAACTGACTGTTTCTTCTTTAGGCCTTGTTGCAGCCACGGACACAGGGACAGTTTGGCTTGGTCCCTCCTCCCAGGTTTCATGCTTGCTCTGCAGTATCTTGTTACGGTGAGAGCAGGTGTCTGTCATCTTGAGGGCCCAGGATTCTCACCAGTTTCCACTTCCCCATTCTGTCTCTAGTGTGAAGCAATTGCTCCTTTATTATTGTCTAAGGCAAGGGACTTTCTATGCACCTTTCCTGGCCATCCACTCCTGGAAATGTAGAGACGGGACATTTAATCAGAAGGTCACCTGCCATGATTCAGATGTGATTAGCATTTCCTTGGAAATCGAGGTGATTATCCAATTATTATCACTTGTGAGAAAATCATTTCTAAGTTGAATCTGTGGTAAGAGTTCTATTTACGTTAAAATGAACCATATACTAATAAAGGTTATCTGAACACATCGTCATCAGTTAGCATATTCAAAGGACAGATATGACTTTGTTCATTCATTTAGTGAATATGTATTAAATATCTACTACCTGCCATGTCTTGTCCAAGCTGTGGAAATACTGTAATGAATGTAGTAGATTTAAAATTAATTCTTGACTTTCTGGATTGTCTCAGTTATTCTTCTCTCATTGCTGGGATAAATACCTGACACCCAAAATGAAGGAAAGAAAGGTTTATTTAGCTCACAGTTACTGGAGGTTTCAGTCTATACTCAGCTGGCTCCAAGGCAGACTGGCATATGACAGAGGGCAGCAGTTCATGGTGGCAGCAGAGAACATGAGCAAAATGGAGGAGTAGCAGCAACAGTGGCAACAGGGAGGAAGTCTGTCTCTCTTGTATTGCATTCAGGCTCTCTGCCCAGGTTAGGTGTAGCACTCACACCCGTAATCTCAGCAGTACTAAGACCTATAATCCCAGTAGATCACCCATAATCCCAGTGGATCATGAGTTAATGTCAAACTCTAGAAGTCCCCGTCCCATGACTGTATGAGGCTTTGGGGGACAACTAGACACAAACCATAACATGGACCCTATGTTGTGGTGGAAGAAGACAGATTAAAATAGCCTGGATGAATACATGAAATACGTTGTTTATTGGAAGGTAAACATGGTCAAGGAAAATATTAACACAGAAAAGTGGGACGAAGTGTGTCGTAGAGGGTTACAATTTGTTACTGGTTATAGTCTGTCATCAAGCAGAGGCCTTATCTGTTAAGAGTTTGTCAGCTTGTGTTCTTCTGTGGATGTTTCTGTTTGTCTCTTTCAAAGAATACTTGATAAAAGTGGGAGCACCTCCTGAATGGGGTTTTCCCCTGGTCAAGGATCTGTGAACAACCCTACTTGCTTGATAGAGTCTCTGCCCAGTTCTGAAGTATTACCTGTTGGAGAAAGCAGAATTGTCAAACTTAAATTAAAATGTTTCATTTACAGAAGATCAGAACTCAAAAAGCTAAAATAAACTTCTAAAGGTATTTTTAATGGTTTGGCTCTCCCCATATCACTAATTTAAAAGTAATAATTTAAATTTTAAAAATTATTTCTCTTCTACTAAATTCTTTCCTTAAAAGCAATTTCATGTTCTAGTTGTTTTCTAAAGGTTATTGTATGGCATTTTCTTGTTCATCCAGTTAGTATTTCATCTCATACAGATTTCAACACAAATTACACTCTGTTTAGATAATGCAATATTTTGATTTCAGTTTGATTTTTCTTTCACTAGTTTTTACTTCAGGAGCATAGCTTTGACATTGTATGAGTGACAGAGAGCATTATCCATTAGCTGGCTTTTGGAGAGGGGAACAAGGCCAATAGAGTAAGAGGTAGAGGGAGAAGAAGATGAGGGAGCAAGAGTGTAAGACGGTGGAAACAAAATGATATTAAAACCTCACATGAGGGCTGGGGAGATGGCTCAGTGGAATAAGCACTTCCCTGGCAAGCTCAAGGGCCTGAGTTC
>NDGM011194925.1:0-16597 GCA_002564305.1 Octomys mimax
CAGAACCGGGGATTGAACTCAGGCCCTTGTGCTTGTCAGGGAAGTGCTTATTCCACTGAGCCACCTTCCCAGCCCCTGTTCCATCATTTTTATAATTTTTTTTTGTGAGGTCCCTGAAGCAGGTGGTATTAACTGTGAATTGAGAATTATCACATTTAGTTTATAACGCTACTAGTGAGAGTGAAAATTTGTGTTTTAAGATGACTGAAAGATAATAAATGCTCAATTAATTTTGTTACATACACATATTTATGATTATATTTTTCAAGAATATGGAACAATCTTGATTTTTTATTAATTAAATTTATTTGTACATTTTAGGTATGCATAATGATCCATTCATCATAGGAAATTTGTACCTATAAATGACAGGTACAAATTGATTATTTTTTCCCATTCCTCTACCCTTCCTTCAACCCATCTTCCCCTCTTTATTTACAAAATATTAATCTGTTTTTATTGGTTTTCTGTTTTTAGATTTGTCTTCATATTACTATTTATGAGTAGTGGCACTAAGCAAATGGTTATATCTAGTAATGAAAATGAATTTCAAGATAGTAATTTTTAAGAACAATGTTTACCTGGATGTTATGAATTGACCACCAGTTAGCAATCCACCATGTATTTATTATACATAATTTTAAAATAATCTTAAACAGTTCTTGATATGATCACAATTTTGTTCTATTTGTATGAAAATTATACAATGTACATACCTGAACTTTGTTGTAATTTCTTTTTTGAATGTCTTTATGTTTTGTTTGTTTATTTGGTACAGCATCTCACTATGAAACTCATAGCAATCCTGTCTTAGCCTCTAGTGGTGGAATTACAGGTCTGAGCCACCGTACTGGGTTTTCTTATAATTTCCAACATCTATATGAACACAATTTTGTTTTCATTGTTTCTGCTTTATTTATTTATTATATTTTAGGGAAAGGTCTCAGGGTCTCACTACTAGATCGGACTCCTAATGATTCTCCTGTTTACAGCCTCCCCAAAACTGGGATTACAGGCCCACACCACCACACCCATTCTCAATCCCCAGCTCAGAGTGCCCAGGGGAAAGGGCCGGCACAGAGTGGCAGGCCAGGGATCCAACCCCCGCCCCTGAGCCTGCTTGCAGAGCTTTGATCCGCTGAGCTATTTGGCCGGCCCTGTTTCTGCTTTAGACCTGGCAATTTCATCATTTAATAATGACAAGCATAACTGATGCATTTCATGTATTACTTTTTGCGCAATTAATTCTTTTCTTCCTGAATAAAAAAAATTATTCTGAAGTCAATATCCTAGAAATTTAATTTTACTGTACTCATCCCACCAGTAGTCTTTATGTATTTATATTTCATAAATGCTATAATGGATATAGAATCATTTTGTCTTGATTTTTTTGTGTAAATGTTCCTTCCTTCCTTGTAGCGTATCCAACATGCAACTTTAAGGCCCTTCCTTTACATAAAAGGAAAATGGAAGGTAAACGCTCAGCGACGTAAGAAGAAGGACAGCAGAGCGGAGCCCAGAGTCCAGGCGTGAACGATTCCAGGGACTGGGGGCGGCTGGCAATGGCGCCGCTGCGCACACTGCAAGGCTGAGGGCCGAGGGGCGCACTCACGGGCAGCCCGGGCGCTGCAAGGCTGGGGGCCGAGGGGCATGGTGCACGGGCAGCCCGGGCGCTGCAAGGCTGAGGGCAGAGGGGTGTGGCTCACGGGCAGCCGGGGGCGCTGCAAGGCTGAGGGCAGAGGGGTGTGGCTCACCGGCAGCCGGGAGCGCTGTGCTCAGGCGGGCGCTGGCTCCCAAGGACGTTCAAGGCCCCCGCGAGGCGGTGAGCGAGAACGGGCTGCAGTGGAGCAAGGGGGAGCAGCGCGAAACTTCCCCTCTAAGCTTCTGTCCGCACAAAGGTGGGCAAACGAGACCCAGGCAAGACACTGTTCTCGTTCTCTTAAAACACACTATTTAGTTTTTGCTTTTGAAGTTTGAAGTTTTAATGACAAGAAGCCAGAGGGGTTACGGTTAACCGAGTCCCTGTGCACCAGTACTCGACTGCAGAGTGTTGGACAGCAGGGATAGTGTAACACGCCAAGTGGTCCCTGTTGGACATGGCCTCTGTGCGCGGCGAAATAGGCCGTGATTTCACATTAGTCCTTCTGCATTTTCCCCATAAGTGTCTGAAGAACAGAAATGGCTTTAGGTTTATTTGGAATATTATATAAATAGAACAATTCTTAGTGTTTTCTCATTAATACAGCACTACTGCATATGTTTTTAGTTTAGCATGGGTAATTGATACTTTATTTGATCATAAGCATCATGAAAAACAATTTCTTATGAAATCTTTTGATATTTTCCATTGGTGGTTTTCATACTTTTTAATTATTTTTTAAGGGACTTGTCTCCTGATTTGTGAAGGCTGATAGCCTTAAAGACATCCTGGATTGAACTGATTTGATGTTAAACTGAATTTTCTTTCTTTTTGTTTTTGGCTGAACGGGGGATTGAACTCAGACCCTTGTGCTTGCCAGGGAAGTGCTTATTCTACTGAGCCACCTCCCCTGTCCCTGAGTTTTCTTAAGGCTTTGTCTATCTCTGGCCTAAGTCAGTAGGCCAGCAGCTTCCGGGGTTTTCTCCAGAGATCATAACACCTTCACCAGGGTTCTTTTCAGTAAGGAACAATAACATTGGTTCTTCCCCACTGCCATATTGAGAGAAATTCCACTCTGCCATGCGGAGGTCTTCAGCTTAGCTGAGTTGTCTATTTGTCCCATGAGATTTTAGGATTTGCAAAAGTTTTCAGTTTTGTTTTCTCTGTGCTAAAGAACTATGATAAGCTTTTATTTGTTTCTCTTTTTTGTGTTAGCAGCCCTCTGCTTAAGCAGTATCTTCAAAAGCGAAGGGGATCGTTTTCTTCACATTCCATCTGCAAGTGTCCCCAACAGAAAGGGGATTTAGAATATCAACTATATATTATCTCTGACTATAGGTTTCAGTGGTGCCTGCTGATTTGGAAGTTGTGTCACTGAAAATGAGCTTCTCATTTCAGTCGAACTTTTCTTATCTATTACAAATGACTATATCCCAACCCAGCATGGTATGCTCCTTTTTTCATATCAATAAACTGATAGTCTAACTTTAAATTATATCTTTCACCTCATAGTCCATTCACAAATCAGCAAGTTTTATCTCATTATGTGGTTCTGTTTCTGTCCAGTTATATCATCTCACTCTGTAAGCTCATTTTCCTGCTCCAGGATCTCCAATAGCCGTCAACGCGATGTACCAGGCAAAGGCAAATTTGTATTTGCACCATTGCCATGGAGTGGGCGATAGATGGACTGAAAAAATCTACGATGAAAAAGTCTTAGTGTCAGAAAACTATAGTTAAGTGCTCCTTATATGATAAAACTATTTGTATCTTTACTTTTGCCTAGAGAGGGGCAGGAGGAGTTAGAAAGAGATATAGCTTAGATTGTGACTGATCATCCTTTTGTTACACACACTGAGGGCAGAGTGGATTAAGGACTGTCTACTGGTTTTCTTTGGTTCTGATCATTGCACGCAGTGTACTTAGACTGGCCATAATCCCCAAGATGGCACAAACATTCTTAATAAATGTAAAGTAATGCCAGCAGCAAAAATAAAAATAAAACGCACAGATCTCACCCTGCTTCTACATAGATACTCCAAATAGCCTCCCAACCCATGGCCCTAGAGCTCTGCTTCTTTTTTCTTTTTAACTTTTAACTGTACTTACTTGGAGAACAGTCCTGATGCAGATGGAGAAAGGTGGCAGCTGCACAGCTTTGATGTTCTAATAAGAAAACACTTGCCCTTCTGTGATTTGATAGACACTAATATTGTGCTTCTGGTATTGATTCCTATGATGGGACATATTTCATTTTCCTACTTCATTATAGTTAAATGACTGTAATAACATGTGTGTCTACCTTCTGTTGATTAAACGAATGCATGGTTGCTTTCTTCTTTCTAAAAATCTTTTGAAACTATGCTGCATAGGACATGTGTGTGTTTAGATTTTCGAGCCCAGTGTTCAGGCACACGGAATTCGGTGGTCATCCAGGCTGGCAACTGTACACTCCACAGTTCTGTGTTATGCTGCATGGAACCAATGCGAGCTGGTGCTGAGAGACTGCTTTTCATGGCATCAGGGGTAATTCACTTTGCACAGTTGCCCCCGCAGTAGAAAATTCCTTCTGGTCCATATGCTCCCATGGATTTTGATTTGACATTTAAATTTACCCACTTGTAGAACTTCATATTATCTCATTCTGATTTTAATTTCTATTTTCTAGGAAGCAGCAATTTTGATAATCATATAATCTGTGTCTTTCCCATTCATTTATTCTGAAATAACCATTTATTTTGAAATTTATTATTGGATTATGTGCATAACTGATTAATTTGTAAAAATTTTTACATATTTTGTGATGATTATTTACCTTTTATAACTATTTTATTGGAGTTTTCATATTTATACTTCATTGTTTTATGGTGTGTTTTAATGAAATAATCTCTAAAATTTCATATATTCATATTTGTCTGTACTTTTTGCATTATCCTGTGTACTTTTAGGAAATTTGTAAAAAGAATTTACTTACATTAAGCGCAAAAGATATTTTCTATCATTTGTCTAAATATTTAAATGTGTTGTAACTCAATTATGAGAATTTGATCAATCACCAATTTAATTTTTTAAGTCATAGCCATAGTCTTAATTTTTCCTTGATTGTAAATAATTCTGCAATTATTTATTGACCGTTCCCTTTTTGGCCGCTAACTGACTGTGATCTCGGCTGATTCAAGCCCATCATGCCGTGTCCCCCATATCCACCCTCACATTATCCTTCTGGAATCTAGGCCTTTTTTACTCATCTATTTCCTGACTGTGACACCAGTTACACATTACGCCACTTAAAATGACAACACATTTTTATCTATTAGAACAAGTCTTACCCTTGGTTCATTTTCAAAAGCTCATTGGTACTTTTTAATCTTTCAATTCTCTAGGTCAATATTTAGATGGTAAAGTTGTATTTAAAAAGTTACATAAGGTTTTGAGCTTTGCTTGAACCTTAGATAGGTTTACGGACCACTAACCCAACACAGCAGCTTTTGTAGGTGTGTGCATAGGTGAATGTATGCACGTGTGCTATGCCTGCCTTTTACTGGAGAAACACATGCACATGTGTGTTTCTTAATTTGTTCTTGCCAGGGTGAAGAGATTCCACTAAGACTTGGAAATACTCTTTCCCAAATCCCACCAAACTGCTTAACTCTTGTTGTAATTAGACTGATCCCATATTCTTTTTGATTTTCTTTACCCATGCAATAATGTCATATGTGAGTAATGCTATTTACTATTTTATATGCTTTATAGTAAGTCATCTCTACTGAGCTTCCAGGATGTCAGCTTTAGATCTTGTAGCCATCCTCCCTTGTAGCAGGTCCAAATCTTTAGTGAATGCCAAGGTTCCCAGAAAACAAAATAGTGATTGCCAGCCACCCTAAAGACAAGCAAATGAAAACTGGCTTCAACACCTGGTTATTCCATGGGTCATTTTTTGCTTACTTTTTGTAGCCTTCACTGATTTTCTTCATATTCTTATATTTTTAAGATTCTTTTTTTTTAAAAAACTCTTTACTTGCATTTGATTTTTTTGTGGTTGTCCTGGTGAGATAGATGGAGGTTTGCCCACAATTTTCTCTGACTTACGGCTGCAAATATTTCATTTCACTAAGTTTTAGTTTTTGCAAGATAGGAAATATTGCAGAATTGATTTGTGCTGATAGAAATTGTCTGATAGAAAATGCTGCAGGGATGAGGTGAAGCAACAGAATGACAGCACATTCGCAAGACAGAATTCACAGAAGATGAGTGCGTGCCACCAGAGATGGCATTTGCGCCTAGCAAGGCACTGCTGTCTGCGCTGTGGAAACGGAGAGAATGCCAGGCTTATGTAGACCAAGAAACGAGGACCGAGAAACTGGCACTGGGAACGCGCCAGGACTCTGTCTTTCCTTTGTCCCTGGCCCGTGTTGTTCTCAGCCAGGAGATTTTGATGGAATTGCGTTGATAGTATGTTCTATTTTTCCTTCTCTTATTATGATATTTCACGATGGTAAAATTTTCAGGCTCTTTTACCTGGACTTTCCCACTTATGCGGTCACCTCCTTGATACATTTTCGTAGCTTTTCTGAAATGTTAACCTGGAACCAAATATGCATAATGTGTGGGTGTAAGTAGTTAAGTCAAGCACCTTCATTGCTTTTCACAATGCACCTGAGTGAACATAAGGTTCAGCACAGTATAGGTGTAAGAGATGTTTGTGCTAGAGGTGCAGGATTAAGCCTTGGGGATTTTTGTTATTTTTGTGGTCTTTTTTTTTTTAATGTACTTGGTACAGGGTCTCACTACACAGCTTGGCCTTGCAGTGATCCTCCTGTTTCAGCCTCCCCAGCACTGGGATTACAGACGTGTGTCACCACGCCTGGTCTCTGTGGCTGGTTTAGCGTGCCCAGGGGTAGAGCTGGCATGGCATGTGCTGCCAGGATCGAACGCAGTCCCTGTGCTTGCCTAAGCAGGTGTTTATTTCTCTGAGCTAACTCATTGGCCCCTTTCTGTGTTTTTTTTAATGGTAGGGTGGAGATTCCTCAGGTGACTGTGGAATTTGGGAAATTGTGGTTTATGTGTTTGCATAAAATTTTAACTTAAAATTTTTTTAGAATTCCTGTCAGATATCACACTCACAAAGGAATAATTCTGAAGCCACAGTTGAAAGCCAAGTTTGTTTGACTCTCAGCCTACCCCACTCTGTCCTGCTGTGCATTCCTTATGGATTTTGGCAAATACACCAAGCAAAATCAACTAGAATTTGTAAATGAATATCTGTAGCTAAATTTTTGTCAATAATCCAATGATTAAAGTTTGAACTACATTGTTAATTGATGAAATATACTTAGTTAACAATCATTTCAAAAGGAGACCATCTGTTATGAGTATATAAACATGAAAGGAGAGGTAATCTTACTCCCCTCACTCTCATTATTTTTGAAACTTCTACAAAAGAAGCTCCCTAAAATTTGCTGAACACCTGTAATTCTTGTCTAAGTTTTCTTGCCCTGATTTATTTCTGGAATGTTCTGCCAGTCTCTTTGAAGGAAATTGTCAGTTGAAATTCTAAATGCTCTTTGCCACCACACATGAAGAGGTCCATACCTGTGTAGGATGCTTAGCCGGTAACATCCGTGATGTGTGAAACATTAGAAAACAGGTAGGTTCTGTAGTTTCACAGTGAGGTGAAGTTTATATTGGTTCATATGCATAGTGCCCAATGTGTTTCCAACAAGTAAAAATTAATTCCATTGCTAAAACTCTGGTAAAATTTTCCTTAGCCATTTATTCTCCTTATAAGTCAGGGAACGTGGCTCTACTTTGTCAATTATAAGCTTTATTTAAGTAAAGACTCATGAACAAAATAGCACTATACACGTTCTGTCCAATGGTGGCTAAAATATTTCTGAAAGTCAATAGGAAATAGGCATTTTAGCGGACCTGAGAAATCATGTAAGAGGAGTCATGACAGGGTCATTCAGCAGTTGCCTGAGCCATAGTAATTTTTACTGACCTTTACTTTCTTAAGTTTTAAATATTTGTGTTATCAGGGATACTTTTTCATTTCAATCTTAGATCGCTGTCATTTCCCTGAGTATGGAAGTCCAGTTTACTCCTTAGAGTCTGTTGTTTTGTGTCTAGTTGTCCCCCAAAGCCCCACGCAACCATGGGTCAGGCTTCTAGAGCTTGTGATTAATTCATGATCTAATGCTGGATTCTGGGTGTGAGTGTTGCACCCACCCCAGACACATGGCCTGAATACAGTGTAAGGAAGGGAAGTGGCTTGCTAGCTGCTGCAGCCACTGCTCCTTCCTTTGCTGTTTTGCTGTTTTCCACTTCCATGAACTGCTGCCCTCTACCATGTTTAGCTCTGCCTTGGAGCCAGTCCAGTCCAGCCTGAAACCTCCACCAACTACGAGCTAAATGTACTTTTCTTTCCTTAATGCTGGGGGTCAGGTGATTCGTCTCAGCACAGAGAGAAAAGTAACCAAGACAGAGCCAGAAGCCTGCCTTAAAGCAAGCTCTTTTTCCCATTTAGCATGAACAAACAGTTCATCATGCCCAAGCCAATCTTCCTGTTTTTACCAGATGAAACTGCATAAATTAAGAATACAATGTTTGATTGTTCATTATTGCTTCTGCGGAAGATTGCTAACCTTTTCTCTGTGCTTGTTATGTCTTGGCACCCCTGCCCTTATGTGAAGGGTGCAGTTCTTTTCCTTAAACAGAAGTGTACAAGGGGGAATGGCGAAGTCCTTGGGTGAGAAGGGTAAGGCAGCATTCGCTGTAAGCTTCAATTTATCCTTAGCTCTAGGGGAAGAATCTATGTGCTGGAGCTACACTGTAGGAGGCTGGCTGCTCTCATTACTTTTTAATGCCCACTGCAGACACACAGGAAACTGGCCAGCTCAGATTTGGAAGCTGTTCTCCAGCTCAAAGAAGCAACCGAGTGCATGTGTGGTGCTTGTTGCAATATGATCGAAAGGATTAGCATGGAAATACCTCCTTCGAGCCCCGAAGAAATTGAAACTGCTATTTAATCCATCACTTTCCTCTCTAATTTTCTATGTTCCTTCACTGTCAAAAATTGCTGAAATGAGATTTACAAATAAATCTTCTTGAATTGTATATTTCATTACCCTAGAACACATAACTTAAGAGGCCCTTTTTCAAATATTACTTCATTTTAAATAATCTCCGTCATTTTCATTCAGATATCTTCTTAAAACTTAAGCTTTAGATTCAGTATGGATTTCTATCCCTTGTGATTCACACTATTAAAATTTAGTTTTATCCATGGACCTGTTTTTTGAATTATAACCTATTAAAAGCATATACTTTCATAAAAGACTTCTGAAACATCACAATTAACCAGAAATGATGCTTAGGTGCTCCCATGTTAGTCATCACTCTGCTGCTGACATGTACCCGACAGGAGGGTCGACTTTAACTCTGTACAAAATTGTTATGCAACAGAAACAAACAGCCAAAGCTGCAGAAGGTTGAGCTTCAGCGTGCGCGCGCACACACACACACACACACACACACGATTCTCTTTTCACCTGTTTCTGAGGACTGAGTTAAGTTTTCTGGTTCTTGAAATTTTCTACACAACCTCAGCGACCTTCGGCTCACTGTCATAGAAGGGAGGGAATTAGTGTTCTCAAGCTACAAGCTACTTACTGCCTCCTAAGTAGAGGAGAGCTTTTCCCTAGTATTTCATGCCAAGTCAGTGAAACGTCAAATGTTGAAGTCTAGGGTACGGTCAGGTATAAAAGCAAGCAGACTCAGGGCCTTTATTTTGTGTTTTCTTAAAATTGATTATTTTCTCCTTCTATACCCACATTTGACTAGCATTTTTGCACTTTTGGATTTGTTAGTATTATTAGAAAACCCCAAATAAAACATTGATATCTAAGATTGTGAGCTGTTGACAACAGGTTTGCTATTTGCTGATTTTATTAAATACTAACAAAGCATTTAAGGCTGAACCCCATGGTCCTTTGTTTGTAATGTCTTTTATAGCTGCCAAAGGAATAGCAATTCCACTTTATCAATAACCAGTTATTGGTAAAAGGTGGTCAATGAGCACACTACCAAGACCTATTTTCCACAGGTCAGCAGGGGCCACCATGCCTCTGCCTCTGTGGATTTTTTCCACAGTGTCAAACTAGTAGAAACCTGTTTAATAATTCACTAGACCAGTCCTAACAAGATGCCACTTAGTGGGCTAAACACAGACCTGTGTTTTCTTACCTTCCTGAGGGCTAGAAGTTCAGGGTCAAGGTGTGCCACCCTGTGTTCTCCTGAGGCCTCTCTTCTCAGTTTTCAGAGTGCTGTCTTTTTGGGGTTACCCTCTCAGTATTTTCTGTGAACATGTTCACCCAGTGTCTTTAATTTTCTCAGTTTTTAAAAGATCAGCTAGGTGGAGTGAGGGACCCACATGTGATCTCACTTAGCTCTAATTACCTCTCAGTGTTGTTGTGTCCTGAGATCCTAGCATGAAGAACTCAACGCACAGATGTGGAGGAGAATAAGGCAGCTTGTACATACGCACAAAATATTAAATGAATATTTTCTCTTTCTTGCTCTCCCTGCCTCCCTTGTCCCCTCTCTTTCTCTCTCCTTTCTTTCTTAGAAGACAGAATATTGCAATGAAAAGATGATGGTTAGGGCCCTCCAGATAGCTCAGCGGACTAAAGCACCTGCTTTGGCAAGAGGCAGGGCGCGGGTCATGCAGGGCCAGGGTCATGCGGTGCCAGCCCCACTCCTGGGACGCGCTGAGACGTGACTGAAACTACGCGTGGTGGTGCACGCCTGCAGTCCCAGAAACAGAAGGGGGATCTCCTCGAGTGCAGGCTGCGTAGTGAGGCCCTGCAGTCCCTGTAATAAAAATACAAAATAAATAAATAAGTAAATAAAAGATGATGGGCCCAGAAGCTGGGCTTCTGAACTTCCGGCACCATTTGTTCCATCTCTCTGGATGAGACATTTGTGTTTCCTTTTTGCTCTTTTTCTTCAAGGCTGACAATTTTAGTACCAATTAAATGTTCTGTATAGGCAAAAAGAAAGTTAATTATACATTGCGTTTAAAACACCCATGAACACTCAGGGAGTCACAGATACTAACACTCTCCCTATTTACTTCTTGAAGAAAAACATGACACAAGATGAATACACAGTTGGGAAGAGACATGTTTGCCACTATCAAGAGTATGGATAATGAGTAGTACTTATGCAAATTATGTGTGCATCTATAATCTATATGTACATACTAGTTGCTATTCTATATTCTAATTTCTGTTTATCTGAAATTCTGTATTTCATGTTAGTAAAAAACTGGAGTATTTTTGCTCATTTATCATTAAGTCAAGTAGTACACAATCTTAAAAACCAAGAGAGAAGTCAGGTGAGTTCCCTCCTGCTCACTTGCAGTAGGAAAGCTCAATGCTGTTCTGTTTAGTGATCAATTTAAAAAAATCTCTTTGACACACATATCTTATCAAATTTGAACAAAGTATGCTTTCCTTTTTGCATAGCTAATATTTTAAACAGTGCGTGGCATTGGGCTTGCCTTCGTGCCGCTCAGAGCGCTGACAGAGACCTTGAGGCCCAGCCCCTGGCAGGCGATGAGCTTGAGCTCACGGTGACACTCAGATCTACTCAGCCTGTCCTCCCAGCAGTAGCAAGCTGAGGCAGGAGGGTGCCACTTGTTCAAGGCCCACCTGGGCTATATAGTGAGACCCTATCTCAAAAAACTGTATCTTTTATAAGCAATGAAGAGATTATAGAGAAAACAATGATGGTGGAAAAGGAAAACCTGGTAGTTATTTATAGGCAAACATGGGGTTGCGCGTGTATAAAATTTAGATGGAGATTTAAAATTAATAGAAGTTAATCATGAGTGAGTCTCTTAACATCATACATTAAAAACAGAACACTCGTATGTCTGCTTAGAATGTGAAATACAATGCTGTGCCTTGGACTGCATGATTTATCAGTGATTGCTTCCTCTGACCCTGTGAGTCTATGGAAAGTTGCGGATCCCGCCGCCATAAATACTCATGATGCCACTTCAGCACGCGGAGTCAAAGGCAATTGATCCGCCCTGGCCTTCATCTGGCCTTGGCATCAGGTACACAAAGCACTTTTCTTCTATTTCAGCCCTAAATTGTGCTGACCTCCTCCCACCTTAGACCAAATGATTTCCATATTTTCAGTGTCATTGAAATTCACTTGAAAGGTGGAAAGTAATCCTATATGTGAAAAAATGCAATTGTTTCCAACTCTCAGTATTCCATCAGTGACAGCTTTCTTTTCCTAACCAACAGCTATCCTAAAGATTCATACACAAATGCGGGTGAGAGACTGCCATTGACTGTTACAGGGGAAGACCCACACTTCCCAGGCCCTGATTATGGCCCTGATCTGACAAGCGAATATAAAGGGTAAGATCTATGGTAGTGAAGAATAGCGATGAAATTCATGGGCTAACAGAATTTGACTTATTTATTTAACTGACTTTGAAATGAAACATAAAGCATAGTGCAAGTGAGGGTCAGAGGAAAATTCAATAAAAGATTGGGAAGTAGAAATATTACCTGAGTTTGAATGAATATCAAATAGACACAATATATATTTATACAGTTCACTTGGGATTGCTTTCTTAAAACTGCTCTTTCTCTTTTTTTAAAGTGGATAGTATTATTACTTTCCCTTGGGAGGAAAATGGTGCTGACAGGACATCTTTATTAGAGACATTGTGAATTTGCACTCCCAAATAAGAATTTTATTGATCTTCCTAATCAATATGCTTTTCTAATTGATAGCACTGCTAAGAAGATTGGATTTAGCTGTAAGTTTCCTTGTCTATTAATTTGCAAAGTATGTACTACCTGTGCAGATATTGTGTGCTAATTTGAAAAGCAAAAGGCCAAGGTTTAGTTTCAAGAAAGAAGACAAAATGAATGCCAGAAACTATTCACAAACACCAAGGCAAAGACTAGTTTCATACTAAGGTATATAGAAAGAAAAGAGGCATTTGTGGTGGAACCCTAAATGTTGCATGCTTTGTTCTTGTAAAAATAGTTTCAGAAAAGGATGAGTGTCATTAATAAGCTGGCCTCTCTGTGAGAAGCAAGCACTGGGAAGCGCTCATACTTGGCATTGTAGTGGAGATTTGCTATATTTCTCACACTGATCTCTCTACATGGAAAGAAAAGCTAGAAAATGCTTTCACCCTCAGCAATAGTATTTCAGCTAAGACTGTCTGGTGCTAGATACTTTGTTTGAGAACATTTGCAGTTAATGTTCAAATGTGTTACAATTATGTCACTATCTTTAGACTTAAGGATTATGCAGTACTTGTACCCTTCTGTAAATAAAATAGTTCTTGTTGAAAAACCACAATAAAATGCTTTGAATTATTTTTCCTTGAACTTTTGAAAGTGATTCATTTTACTTTACATTGCTGCACAAATGAATACAAATATATTAATTTGGAAAATTATGATTTGTGTGTAGTTGTTCCCCCAAAGTCTCATGAGGTCATTGGGCAGGCTTCTAGAGTCTGTTATTAATTCATGATCCAAGGCTGGGATTAGGGGAGTGAGTGCTGCTGAGATTGTGAGCGTGAGTGCTCCACCCAGCCTGGGGCAGACAGCCTCAAGGCAATAGAAGGAAAGAGCAGAGACCTGCCTGTGTCCCTGCAGCTGCTGCTCCTCGCTTTGCTCTTTGCTGCTTGCTGCTGCTGTGGACTGCTGCTCTCTGTCATGTGCCGCTCTGCCTGGGAGCCAGCCGAGTACGGGCTGAAACCTCCACTAACTGTGAGCTAAATAAACCTTTCCTTCTTTCATTTTGGGTGTTGAGTGTTATGTCCCAGGATTGAGAGAAAAGTAACCAAGACAACATATTTGATATATATCAGAAAATACAAATATTGGTAAGAAATCTAAGTGGCCCAGTACTTTGCTTTCCAAAATAGAATGGTGGAATGTCCATAAAAAGTGGCTCACTAGGAAGCTCCAAGCCTCCTTACCCGTGAAGACCCCATGGCAAATATTACTAAAACTCACAAAAACTTTGGAAAACATGTACATGTCTACAGCTATCACGTCAACATCAAATCGGAATTAGCTGTATTCAAAATGGTAGGAAACATTATACTGTATTTGCCCAATCTTGTTGTACACAACCATATAAAAGGATGGTATTGGCTTGAAAGACACAGGACTTCAATTCCTTTTTTCTTTTCCTTTGTATTTTAGGGAAGGATCAATGGGGTGTTCTGGGTCTCACTACTAGATCAGATTTGTAGTAATCTGCGTGTTCACAGCTGCCCCAGAGCTGGGATTATGGATGTGCACCGCCATGCCCAGTCTCAGTTGCTATCTCAGCATGCCCTCGGAGCAGGGCTAGCACAGCAGACCCAGCCCTTGCGCCTGCTTTCAGGCTCTTTACTGCACTGAGTTATTTGGCTGGCCCTAGGAGGTCAATTCTCAATGCCTTCCCTCAGACAAGAGAAAAAAGAGTAGATATTTTTGTAATAATCTAACCTATGTAGGGGTCTCCAGAATGGCTTGGTTCTTTATTTTCTAAAAGTCACAGGCAAGGAGAAAACACACACACACACACACACACACACACACACACACACATTACATGTTGAAGCTATAGGAGCACAGAGGACTTCAGGTGCCTCGAGAGAGTTGTTACCCATAGAAACATGTAATAAACCTTCTACCATCCAAGATACTACTGTGTGACTATTTTGGGTAATTGAGATATTTAACAATCAGGGAGGTAAAGAAGTCCCATATAGAACTGGGCCAGATAAATACTCAAAAAACCTGGGAAGTCCTTGCTTTGCCTGTGCTATGCAGTATGAACTGCTATACCATACCAAAAACTCTGGAAAGATTGGGTAACATTGCTGAGTTTCCATTCAATTTCTGCAGAATAGTAGCAAGGCATATATGACAGAAACCGCTGGTGGCAGAGGTTTGTGTTACCCACATTGTGCTAACTGTATGCACATGTAGAATTCAAAAATTGTGGAGTCAGGGAGTCTGCCACTTACATTTCAGAAGTAGGCCTGGCAGGCCAGGCAGTGTCCACCCGAGAGAGCAGTGTATGAAACCCTGCTAGACTGTGTGATGGTCCACAGTCCCTTCCAGGTTCTTGCTGTCTTGTTCAAAGACTGGGTGGAATAATCAATGAACTCAAAAGTTTAGTGTTTATTTAGAACAAAAGAAGGAAAAGCAAAAGAACAAAAGAGGAATCCCAGAAGCAAAGTTCTTAGGAGGAAAAACAAAAGATACACCCTGCACCAAGTGTGGGTCCCTGTGAGAACAAGGGAACCGTGGCAATGAGGTTAGTGGCTGCTGTCTTGTATTTTCTTTTGGTGTCAGATTGATGCTGTCCCACGAGAAACTCACCCAATTTCATGGCTGAAAAAGCAGAAAGCAGCACATCCTGATTGGTGTCTGTTACAGGCCATGGAAGCTGGTCCAGGCACACATGTCCTGAATCTCTGTAATTGATGGGTCTTGGTGAGGGACAGGTCAGCCCTATTAGCATTGCCTTATCTCCTGCCCCAGTACAAGGTGAAGCACAAGTGTGGTGAAGACCTCAGAATTCTGGAGAAAACCAGTAACATGGAATGTCTGAGAAAATGTGGTCCAACAGAGACCACCTAAGGGCTACGTCCTATCGCCAGACATTGGCCACAGTGCTGGGCAGGAAGCTGCAGGAGAAAATGTTTGCCTTGATGGGTTTGGTCTTGCTTTGGCCTATTACTATCTATCACGCTATATCTTCCATTTGGAATGTGAATATTTCCTCCATATGTTAGTATGTCAGCAGGGTTTAACTTTCGAGAGAGGGAGTCATAGCTAAGAATTTGCCTTAAATCTCACAGGCAATTTTGGACTTGGGCTTTTCAGCAATAATGAAACTATGAGGACTTAGGGACCTTTTAGAGATGGACTCAAAACTTCATTTAGCATAAAGGGATGCTCAAGAATCTTTTGTGATCCAAAGGCACAATGCTGTCATTTATGCCTAGATGACCAAGAAAGCCTCATGTGCTGATATGTGGGGCTGTGGGGTAGTGACAGGGTCATGGGGCACTGTTCCTACCAGTCACTGAGCTTATCAGTACACTGAGGAACTCACATCGAAATGTGACTTGAGCGGTGAAGCCTAGTTGGGTCATTGGGGTGTCCTTTAAGGCTCTACCACCTTCCCTCCTCCTGAAACCTCTCCCTCTCTTTCCTGCACACTGGGCCACACCAAATCTCCACTGCCATGCACCTGTGTCGTGACACCCTGTCTTGAGCTGGTTGACCATGGATGGAAGCTCTACAAACTCGGAGCCAAAATAAACCTTTCTTCTTTAAATGTATAGTTCTTGGGTATGGTGTCCCAATTGATGAAGGAAGTAACTAAGACACAGTTGACCTGTATGTGTTGTTTGTTTTCTCAAATATTTGAAAATTTGGTGGCTTATTTCTGTTATCAAGCTGATCTTGCAGAGTTGTAAGAATGATTATGACAGCTATAAGGTTTGCGTCTTTGCATTGTGTAACAATTACTTTGGAAAAACAGTTCAAAATCTTATGGAAAAATAGAATAAGCACAAAGAATTTACAAACAAGTGTGAAAATGAGAAAATAAAGCTGTGTTGTAGGTGGTCCCATGAACTTGAATAATAAAAGAAAACATTGAAAAAGAAATAATTAATGGTGGAAAGCAGATAATAGTAGTAGTTCAGTTATGACAGAGAGATATGAAGCGTGTACAAGTATTTGAATTAGGAAAGGGTTTGGCACATTTGATAAATTAAACCTAGTGTTCCTAACTTATACCCTGTTAGGAAAAAATAGGTCAGATAAAATTAACCACATGTGTAGGTTTCAGATAATATAATAAATGATGACACAAAGTGCATTTTATTCAAAGTACTTGGAG
>NDGM011194933.1:0-14792 GCA_002564305.1 Octomys mimax
TTGCTTAGCTTAGCTTGTTCTAAGTAGGCGCTTTAGACCACTGAGCCATCTCACCAGCCCCTCTTTGTTGCTTTTTGTGAGGGCTAAAAAATTATGAGTGCCTTGCCAGGGAACAAACAGGTTTCTCAAATGGTAACATGTGTGTACTCTCTGATGCTTACTTGAGTTTAGAATATGGAAGGAAAGAAGGATCTTAGCATTCTAGCCTTGGAAATGCAAAGCCTAGCCTAGTGGCAATGGTCAGAGAAAGATGAATTCCGAGGAGAGAGAGAAGCACGCCTGCTCCCAGCCCTCCCTGACACCCTGATGCCTAGGCGGGAGCAGCGGGCGGACCACAGGGCCGGAGCGGCCTGGCCTCTGAAGCCAGCTGGAGCCGGATGAAAGGAGCGCCAGAGAGAATTGCTCCCATGCCCTGCCAGGCAGCTCCTTGCAAAGTCTCTTGTCCTTCCCAGGCTCACTCTAGTCTCCCGTTTAAACTCTCTGCATCCCTTGGGGATGGAAATGAATACCGACAAGTTGGAAAGATGACTCCACTACATTATAACACTGCAGATCAGAAAGAGCCTGCTGCTGACAGGCTATAGAGGCCCTGTGAACAAAATAATTATAACCCCCACAGGATGTTGCCTTTGATAGCTCTTATTTTAAGAGTCCAAACACCATCATAAACACATAATAAACTCCTTCTTGCTCCTGAGATGGCTAACAAATAAGGAAAAAGAGGTAGACTGTGCCAGGGCTCAGCGGATAGGCATTAGTTAGTGGGTTCTGATGTGGACCTCCAGCCACAGGGAAGCATGGATGCCAGGCCTCCAATCAGATCGCAGAAGCAGAAGGACAGAGAAGTAATTAGGCTTCCCCGAAAAGCAGAGCTATCATTGTGGCAGAATGAGATGAGGCTTGAGTTACTTCCTTTCCTTTTCATTTATTTATCTATTTATGTACTTCTTTGGTACAGGGTCTCACTATGCAGCTCCAACTCATGGTGATTCTCCTGTCTCAGCCTCTCCAGCACTGGGATTATGGGCATGTGCTACCACACCCGTGATCCAGGCCAGCACGTCATGCAGTACTGAGAATGGAACTTGGGTCCTTGAGCTTGCCAGGCAGGCACTTAGACCCCTGAGCTATCCCCCTAGCACTCTTGTACAGAGAAACTCTCTTCAAACATTCTGAGATTTGGACGCCCCAGCTTTCGTGGCCCATCATCTGGGCAAGGCTCAGAGTTCCTACCTCAGGATGCCACTAGGAGAAGGACTGGTTTTCCTGCTGGGCTCAGTGGTAGTGGCCTAACAGGTGGAATGTGTCAAGGGCACTTGAGTAACGCTGTTTCTATAACCAAACGACACAGTGAATATTAAACTCCTTAAGCCTTAAGCTCATCCGATAAAGGAAGAGAGGGTGGCCGTTTAGTGGTTCAGAGTTTGCCCAAACTATCCCTGAGCTAGAATTCCTTCTATTTATGTGTTCTGGAGCAAATGGCTTAAACTCACTCGGCACCAGGTTCTTCATCTGTCATTATTCTCAAGTGGATAATGATGATACCTATACCACGCCCTCATTATGAGAATGAAATGAGTGAATGTATGGAAAGTGCTTGGCACCCATTAAGCCTCCGGAAATGGCAGGTCAGGCAAACAAAACATGCCAATCTGCAACAAGGTTGTTCCACAGGGCAAGAGCTGCACCCGGCCAGGTCCCTCTAGTGGACACAGCAGGCGGTGCACAACCAGAGTGAGTGAGCGCTGCAAATCCTTAACACCAAGAGATCATAGTTAAGAAATAGCAAGTGCTGGGCCGGCCAGATAGCTCAACGGACTAAAGCACCTGCTTAGGCACATGCAGGGACCAGGGTTCGATCCCCAGAGTGTGGTGCCAGCCCTGCCCCCTGAGGGCACACTGAGATGGCAATTGAGACTGGGCATGTCTCAATTGCCATCGCAGTGCCTGTAATCCCAGCATTTGGGACCAGCATTTGGGAAGCTGAAAACAGGAAGATCACTACAAGTCCAATCTGTGTAGTAGGCCCTGTAGACCTCGTACTAAATACATAAAAAAGAAAGAAATGGCAAGTGGTGATTTCTCTGCAGAATGAAGAGAAAAAGTCGAGTAAATTTGGGACAGGTCTGGGATACTCACATGAAGAACTTGGGTGATGGGAGTGGCAGACTTAGACAAGAATCGATGTGTCCTGACACTCAACTGACTGTTCCATTTTTGGTATAACTTTTTGACCCTCCCTAAACATTCTTGGTACTGTACAAGGACAGTGTCTTATTTTAGTTTTTCCCCATTTGCTTTTTCCCCTTTCAAATCCCTTCTGAGGATTCTACTTCTGGGCTTCAGGACATCTTTTAAATTTAAATTCTGTCTTGCAAAGAAGTCTGTGGCTCTTCATCTGTGCTCTGGTCCTCTGTGCTCTGCTGAAGACAGGAGAACGCCCGTCTCTGAAGCACCTCACAGAGGTGAAGCAGAAGCCATGCCTCTCGGAGTGGTGGCGGAAGGGTCACAAAACCTCCCATGTCAGGAATCTTCTTGACGAGCTTGGCCAGGCCTGAGTCCAAGACGAAGCTGAGAAAAATGAAAAGGGATTTGGCTGACAAAGCAGATAACAGACAGAGAGAGCTAGTGAAAGGAAATTGGCCAGTGGCGAAGGGGAACTGGCAAGGCTTTGTGAAACCCCTCGGTGGAAGACCATAAGCCTCAGCTGTCCGTCTGGCGCAGAGGTCCTCAGAGGCAAATCAGTGTTGCCTGTGGAAGGTGCCTCCAGGAAGCTGCACTGCAGGGGGCGTCTTTGGAAAAGTGGATGGTGTCTGGACTCGTGCCCAACGCTAAGAGGACGGGGATGAGAAGAAAACTCTCACAATGGGACCTCTAGGGTTTGGAGAGGGGAACCCTCCCGCGGCTGACACTTGTGAGTCACAGCGATGGGAACCAGAAGTTGGGAAACAGAGGAAGAGGAGGCGGGCAAGAGGAGGTGGGAGGCAGCTTTGTTTCTTCAGTTGGAGACTGTCTGGGCCTGTCTCCTTCCTTGGTAGGTCTCCACTCGAGATAACTCATCAACCCTTTCAAATCTCCAGTCTGTCTCCTTCCAGGTAAACAATTCATTTCTCTGGGTCTCTGAAATGAGCTTTTGGCCCATGAAAAATGTCTTTCAGAAATATAATCTGTGGTTTCATGCACAACCTTGACAAACGCCAAACTGCTGCCTGAGAAGTGGTGGCGGCTACCTGATCCCCAGCGTTGTGCCCCCTCGTCCTCCCAGAGTGGCCTTCTCTTGTGACAGCGCTGAACCTTTCACCTCTAGGTCACCCAGAATCCTCCTGTGCCCTCCCTGCAGAGGCCCTCCACTCACACCCTTCCTCCTGAGAGGGCTGGCTCAGCCCCGTCTTCCCCCACCAACATGTGCTTGCCGCACACCCCTCTCCACAGACAACCCGGAGGAAAAGGCTCATTGGAAAAATCCATGCTGAGGTGCTAATATCTAGTAATATTTTAGGGTGACAACTTCTGCCATGTCATAATGCCTTCACTTGATGCTCCCTAACATGCTTTTATATCTGGATGACATAGAAAATGATAATTTTGCCACATACAAATATATGAGACATTTCAATAAAAGTGAGAGAGAACCAACTACACAAAGCCTGACCATTCACACTTCCCTTGGCACTGCCGACCTCACGGGTGAAGGCTTTCTAGTGCTTTGCCCATGCCATTCAGGCAATCGAGTTTTCTCCCCACAGCCTGTACAGCATGCATCTGCCTCTCTGGCTGTAGGGTTTTGTTTCTTTAAAATGTCTAATCTTTGAAATATTATCATAACAACAGGTAAACCACTGCCAGATCCTGGTAATGTGTTAGATCAATCTAACCAAAACCACAAATTGCTGTTACTGCATCTGCTACCTTCTGTATTACATTGTGATTTATTTCTGCAATTTTTGAGAAGCCATGAGATATCTGGGGATCAAAGCTGCTGAAAGAAAACCTACAAAAACTAATGCTGAAATACTTTGTAAGACTGAGGTGTGGATTTACTTATTATATTACTTTATTGCTTTAATATATGTATTTCCAACACATTTTATTTTTTAAAAAAAAGAATTAAAATGAAAATGACTCATTGAATTGTGTTCCACAGAAAAGACTTGACATCCAGTTAGCACCTGCCACATGCCATGACAGCCCTGCCTCTGGGTACACTGAGGCAGGGTGTGGTGGTGCACACCTGTAATCTCACCACTGGGGAGGCTGAGACAGAAGGATCACTGTGGATCCGAGCTGCATAGTGAGACCCTGTACCAGATACATAAATTAATTAATTTAATTTAATTAAAAAGAAGAAACTTGACATCAAAGTTTGGGCTTTCTGGGTGATATTTCACAACTATCAAGTTTTAATGTGAAGTAGTTTCCAGATTCCAATTGTCTAATTTTAACTACATGTTACCATATAGACAGAAGTTAGAACTCCACACGCATGCGTGTATATGTGTGTGTGTGTGTGTGTGTGTGTGCACCTGCATGCATGTCTATGCACACATTAATTTATTTCATAAACGATCTTTGTTCCACAAAGGAGTAGAGGCAGGCAAACCACTGCCAGGTCCTGGTAACGTGTTAGATCAATGTAACCAAAACCACAAATCACTGTTACTACATCTGCTACCTTTTGTATTGCATAATAATTTATTTCTGCAATGTAATTTGTTCCACAGTTGGAGCTAGAGTTTTGCAAATTCGGGAAAATGTCTAAAATACTGGTAGTCTTGACTTTCAGCAGGATTCACCATTTTGTGTTGGCCAATAGGATCTTGGTGGTGCACTTAAACTAGGCTTCTTCACCTATTGGCGTTCCACGGCTAGAGTTCTCATTGCCTTTCAGCAGCAATAGAGCAGAGTGGAGATGCAGGAGAGGCCGGAAACCTAGATTGGCTTCTCTGGCCCTTGCTTCAAATTCTATGAGGTTCTGAAATCTTGGCATACTGACATCTGATTTATTCTAGACCTCAAAATAGAAAGTTCAGAAATAGTGCAATTAAGCTTTAGCTGTTATAAAATCTCCAGGAAAGACAGCCTGCCCTTCCAGGACAGGCAGCACCATAAGGCCAGATTCATGGAGTTCGTCAAGACTGTCTCGTTGATGCGTCCAACTCTCTTCCCTCTCTGTGGCTTTCTCACTGTTAGGTTGCCTGTGTGATATTTTATTTTCAAATACTTCCTTTGAAATATTGTGATGCAGTTATACACACAAGCTAATTCTAATTTGTCTTCTCAGAGCAGTTGTCATTTAAAACACCCCGTTTTGAGGATCTACACCCAGAAGAAGTTAACCACAGATAAGCCACCCCAGTCAGAATCAGCCTCTTCAAGGCTTAGCATCTTAAACATAAATAAGCCAATCCCTGGAGACCTAATAATCAGCATAAAGCTATTGCGAGAACTTTCTCGTGGATGCAAGGAGTAGTATTCAGACCAGGCCACTGGTTAGTTAGCGTTACAGGAACCGCTGCCCTTGCCTGAATGATGAATGGACATCTGCAAGCCCAGCTTTCCTGACATGAGTGCAGGGTAGACCTGAGGGCTGACCCCACACTCTTGCACCTCACAGAGGACCTATGCCTGAACCTGCAATCTACCATCAGAATAGTAAGTTAAGTTCAGTTCAGCTAAGCCTTTTATAGGGAAGTGCTGTACAGCAGGGAAAGACGGGGCATTTCCCCACCCCCACAGATGAGGTTTAAGATTGGTTTGCACCGTCTCGTGAATAAATGTCTGTGCGTTGTCAGGATACCATCTAAATCTTTTGTTTTTCATTATAACAAAACTGTTGTCAAGACTGTAGAATAAGGATCACAAAGGTTCTCCCACGCTACCCTGCTTCTAATGGCTGGAGGCTGTTGATACCTGAATGATTTTATAGGAGCTAAAAGAATTGGCTGGGGAAGGCTACCATGCAGAGAAAATTTTAAATGCTTTGAAATGTTGAAAGAGTTACTTGCAAATATAGAAGATTTAGCTAAAGATCTTGGCTTAAAGTTTCTTGTATGTATGTGTTTCTCTTGTAAACTTAGAGCTCCAATTACACTCTGTAAGCACTGCCTTACACACTTAAGGGAACTATTTGGTAGGCCTTATGCTGTCTGAACTTGTTATTATTACTTCTAGGATGTTTTCTGAACCTTTTTAAGTTCTGGGTCCCTGCAAGTTGCCTGCTTAAGCAGTAGCTATGTTCCTCTATCATCTGTTTGTAAAACACTAGATTCTGAACTGGTTTCAAGAGAAACCCAGAGATGCTGAGGGCCAAAATCTTGGTACAATGTTCCTGCTTCCTTGCTGGTTGTAACTGGCAACCTTTGCCCAAGGGTCAGGGGAGACCCATTGAGGACCGCATATTTTATGCTTGCAGGATTTCTCTTGAGATTTCATATCCTTCAAGTCCATCTTCAAACAGCATAATGTCTTCTTGATATAGTATCATCATTATCATTATTGTCTGAATGAAAGTCACAACCACTGACCACTTACGTTAGGTGTATATAAGAACAAAGCCTGTGATAGGGCAAGAGATTGGACAAGATAACCGAGATCCAAAGGGACACCTGAGAGACCTTCCGTGGAAGCATCAGAAGAGAAGCCAACAACATCCAGCATCACTAATGGTGTTTCTTTTACTCAGAACTATCTGGAACACTGATCACCTTGAAGAAGCCATTGGCCTAGAATGACTGCAGGGCGGGACGACAGAGAACCCCCTTGCAGCAGCACTCAGGAAACTTCGTGAGAACTCCCAGTGACAGGGCTCTTGGGAGCAACAGCCTCTGCTTCTCACGTAAAAATTAGTGCTCTCTCAAGATAAGGAATATTTCCCAAGTAATAATAGGATCTTGAATATAAGAAAGCAGCTGACAAGAACAGAGCAACTTGAATTAAGAACACACTGGTTGGTTCCGAAGGGATCCAAGCTAGCTTTTGCCAGGCCACGTTGTGAACACATTGAATGTTTTTGTTTGTTTGTTTGTTTTTTGTATTTAGTACAGAGTCTACAGGGTCTACTGCACAGATTGGACTCGTAGTGATCCTCCTGTTTTCAGCCTCCCAAGTGCTGGGATTACAGGTGTGTGTCAGCATGCCCAGCCTCATTTGCTGCCAGCACAGCATGTTAGGGATTGAACCACAGTCCCTGCATCTGCCTAAGCAGGTACTTTAATCCGCTGAGCTATCTGGCCAGCCCAGATTGAATGTTTAGATGAGAATCCAAGTGTATAATAATTACAATTGTACAATAATTATGCTTAACATTTCATCCTCATTTCTTATGTGGATTCAGTTATTCTCTACTATTTTATCATTCTCATGAGATCTGGGGCTTCATCCCTATCACATGTTTGTTCAGAGGATGACCTTCCGTTAGCTTCTCCCTGCTGTGGAAGTGACAGTCCTTGGGTCACAAGCTGAACAGGCCTTCAAGCTATTTATGTCTGCATCTATGTAACATCCCACACTAGCCAATGTTAACTCCCCTTAGGTAATTCCACTCACAGTCCTAACCAGGTTACAAAACAAATCATCGGCCATGTAAAGTGCTTCATGAATTTCCTTAACTAAGAATGCAGATCTTCATATTGTTTGAGGAAATACTCAAGCTGGTGTGTCTCTGGCATATGTTGGTTTTCTCTGCTGTAATTCCTCAAAAGCATCATAGAGCTCTTTGCTGTCCCAGCCTCCTTTGGATTGTCTGTGGGCAAATGTGAGCTGACACTTCTGCCATCTCAGCTGAAGCCACTTGTCCCACACCTGTGAGCACCGCAGGCCCCACCCTTGAATCCTGACAGTTCCCAAAGGAGGTTTCTCATGGTCTGGCTCCTGGGTCTACGTGACTGTCTCTGTATCCGTCTTTCCCAACCCAGGTGTAGTAGTCAACTCTTCAACATTTTATACAAACAACTCATTCTTTAACACCTCATGAGTAATAACTCCTAGTGAAGGTTTGAGATACAAAGCTGACAGTGTGTGGGTGGATCATGCCATGCCTTTCTAAGTTTCTCAAGACCCTCTTGGCATTCTCTCCTCTTCCTCTCCCTGCCTGATTGTCCCTGGGAGATCCACGGTCTTCCCATCAACTCCTACCTCCAAGCTTTTGTGTGTAACAAAATCTGTGCTCCTTAAAACATAACTAGAAATACAGCTAAGGACAACAAAGTCCCAGGTGATTCTTCATCAGTAGATTGAAATGTGGTACAGGTCTCCACTTCCACTGAAAGGCAGCACACTATTTTGGAAAGAAAACTGTATTAAGAGTTGATCTACTGGGGCTAGAGAACCGGTAGCACCCTGGTCTGGTGATGTGAGAGAGACAGAAACCTGGCTTGAGTCTCCAGTCTTCATCTGGAGGTGGAAATGAGGAAAGTGTTTCAAACGGCTATGCTGATTAGAAGTGGGAATTTATGCACGGGCATCCTGAAATTCAGAACTGCTTTGCTCTGGATGTTTTTCAGTTTTACGCCATCAGAGGAACAGAGATTACACTGAGGGGAAGGAGGCCAGTGATGCTAGATGTCCAGCAGAGTGGGGAAATTCTGCAGGACACAGAGCTGCCAAGTTAACAGAAGCTCCCCACTAAGAAAGACCCACTGGAGCACACTAAATGAAAGTCATGTCACCACCAACCTTTGGCCTTTTACACAAAATGCGGATGAATTTATATGCCCTGTAGTTAATTCTTTGACAATCTTTTCTTCATTCTGGATTACTTTAGCACAATCTTTGTTCCCAGGTGATTGTTTCCTTGATTCCAACAAGACCACCAACATTTTAATTACTATCTTGAGCATCTTCCCAGAAGGAGTGCTTCCATTTAGGGTGTCTGTGTTTCATCTTTCAGTTAAAACTATATTTTACCCTCCAAAAGACAAAAACAGAAAGAGGACAAATTACGAGACAAAGGCCATGGGGAACTTTCCACAAGGGTCAGGCAAGCAAAGCAAGGATGCAGGTGATCTGGGCACCAGTGACCGGCATTCATTTAGTACAGCTCTTCAGTGGTTGTCCTCATTAGACCCACATCTTCTGTAAACTGTGATTGTCTGCACAAACAGCAGGCTTCAAGGGTCTTTCTCACCCTCCCCATCCCCCTTTAGCTCACAAAAGCAAGGCCACCCTGAAGGAGGCCCAGGCTTCCAGCCCTACACACAGGGAGCAACTCAGTTCCCTTTCTCTCCATCTGTCCAGGAAGATTCTCAGAGGTGCATTGCCCTGTACACAGTACTAGGCCTCAGTGCCTAGAACAAACAAGCTACCTCAGTCCTGAGATAAACATCCTGTCTGGTAAAGGTCAGCTTTTAGTTGCTAGGCAACCTTATGTCATGGATTACGAACTTTGCAAAAGTATAACTAAACATGAGTTTTGTTGTGGGGTTGCACTCTCTTCCCTACCAAGCAGACCAGCAACCACCTAGCCCAGCTTGTGTCTTCTTGTCTATCTTTTTCTCATTCCTGCTTCCATTTCTCTCTCGGTAGAACTGATCTGACTGAGACCAATGCCTCCATACACTCCTGACCTGGTCTGGGATACATGCTGAAGCCCGCTGGTCACCCATGTACATTCTGTCTTCAAGTATAGACTTGTGGCTTCCAGCACAGAGGTGCAGCATGTGAGTATAGCGAGGGAGGATTAACATTGTCCCTAGGCCAGCGTCTAGGTGAGCATTTGCACTCTTCTCATTTGCTCTGTGTCTCTGGGGCATTTTCATGATACTTGGTAGAGTAAGAGTTCTAAAAGATATTTATTACTAATGCAAGAGGAATAAATCTCTGCTTTGTGGGCTACAAGGGAAATCAGATTCAGATGTGGGTGAAAGGATCTTACTGGCTGACATATGGCACCTAGAAGCCTGTTGAGCTACTACTGCCAGCCATAAACTTTTGCTTTTCAATAACTTTTCTAATTTCTTTGATAATTCTTCCCTGCTGAAAATTTCCATGACTGTCTGTGCTGATAGAAAAAGTTCAGTTTCTTTAGGTTTTCATCAAATCTATCCATAATTTGGGTAGATTTTACCAAATTCTACCTCTACTTTTCTTAGATGTCTCTTTTGTAACTTCCCACACAAATCTCATACCCCAGATCTCCTGAAAAAAAATTGTTCCTTCCGATGCTTTACTTTCCCTCCAGTTATCCCCTATAAACTCATGTATAGCTGTTTACATACTTGCACAAATGCCCATCAAGTTCTTTTAAGATCAGCACACACACTGCCTCCTCCAGAAAGTCTTGCCTGAGGACTGTGTCCCCTTCTACATTTTCTTCAGACACCTCTAGCATAGACAGCGCTAACACTAGTCAACCGTTGGTCTTGGTGGGTTTTAACTTACAATGGTATTCTACAAACTTCTTGAAGATAAATATTCCTTCTTGTTCACTTTCTTATTCAGGTTCACATGATTTATGGCAGTAGCTAGCAAGAGTAAGCTGACGTGGGCTTATTGACATGAATTCATTGAAAGAAATCTTCCAACAAGTTGGAGAGCTTGAGAAGATTGTAGATTAGGATGGTGGGCTTACATCTCACTCACGGAATGCTTATCACTCATTTTCCCTATCTGTCTCTACCCACATGGAATTGTGGACTCAAACTAAGAAGAAAGGATACAGCTGCTTTTTGTCAAAATTGGATGATTTTATATCTGTAATCTTGCAACCGGAGTGGTTGAACCAATATATTTAATGACTCATTCTAGACAGACTGAAGTCTGTCTCTGAGAAACAAGGAGGGGGAACCATTAATCTTTTCTAAAATAAACAGAAAGTTATAACAGCTCTTTAATCTGAAGAGTCCCTGGGCTGGAACACAGCACCCAAGGACCTGCCAAATTCCATGGTGAATACAGTGCCCGGATGCTAATTGATGGTGGGATGATTTCCCTGGAGTCTGAGGGGTTTTCACAGTGTCACCAGCATTTAAGAGGGACCTTATCAAACCAGCTGTCACAGTTTCATGTGAGACAAACATTAGGGCTTTGTGGGTATGTGCTCTCCTAAGTTTACTTCAAAGCCTCAGGGTACCTACTCAGCATTTTGCATTTGGTGGTCCACCACTGTGTCACATCCAAGTCCCTCCCACCCAACCATCCCATCCATAAGAGTTCTTGCTTCTCCCCAGAAGTGGAAATTTATTCCATACTTTCCAAGTATTCACTTATTCCCTAATTCCTGAAATGCGGCTGCTGCCCACCTCAAGGTCATCCAGCTTTGCTTTGCTGGCAAGTAGGTTCAGAAGTCTTCCCACCACACCCTTCTATCTCAGGGACACATCTCCCTGAGGATTGCTTTCCTCCTGGGCTTTCAACCTGATTCTCCTTCTCTTTCTGTGACAGTCCCTCCTTGGCTGTCCCTTAGATAGAGGCTTATATCTCCAGCCTTGCCCCTCCTTTTATATTCTCTTAATCAACATTATTTATTTCCACAGAACCTCTGTGCCACAGACCCTTGGACATACAGCCTTCTGCCATACTATAAGTTCACTTTTTCAGTGCCCTGACAGACATCATTTGGATATTTGATTGGCTTCCTACACTCACCATTTCCCAAAGCAATGCATTATCTATCACCTCCCTATCCCAAACTCTTTTCAAATAAACTCTAAAGCCTCTTTTTCCATCTTCCCTATTTTCTATAGTAAGAACACAACCATCTTGATCACTTTACAGTCTAAACCTTGGAACCCGGGTGGCTACCAGTATCTTTTTCCATTCTTCTTTCTTACATGCCAGTATTTGCCAAATTGTTAAGAGTTCAATCACATGTATTCTGTATTTGAATTGTTTCTAGCCTCTTCTATCTATACTGACAACCATAGTTCAGGTTCGCCCTATTTTTGCCCATAACAGCTTTGTTACAGGTGATCCTATTTCAAACTTAAGTCCATTAAATTCCTGCAGAAGAATTTTCCTCAACCAGAGATCTAAACAAATCAATCCACCAGATGAAATCTTTTGAAGGGCCAGAGCTCCCCGACTCCATACTGATTTCAACAGAGAATTGTAAGCCTATTACCAAAGCTTTCCACATTATGACTCCTGCTTAGTTTTCCAACCTCTTTTCCTACTAGAGCTGAATCGAAGTTCTCGCTGTCCACTGTACACACACTAACTTTCATGCCTCAGTGCCTTTATATAATTTTCTCCTTGTCTTGGTTACTTTTCCCTCATCGTTGAGACAAAATACCTGACACCCAAAATTAAGGAACGCAAGATTTATTTAGCTCATGGTTAGTGGAGGTTTCAGTCCATACTCAACTGGCTCTAAGGCAGAGAGGCACATGGCAGAGAGAAGCAATTCATGGTGGCAAAAAGTAGCAAACAGCAAAGGGAAAGAAGGAGGTGACAGCATCTAGCTAGCCTCTTTCACCTCCTTACATTGTAATGCAGATTACCTGCTCCAGGGCAAGTGTACCACTCAGAGCCATAATCCCAGCATTGAATTACGAATTAATCATAAACTCTAGAAGCCACCCCAGTGACTGCGTGAGGCTTTGGAGGGACACCTAGATACAGACCATAACATTCCTCTTGCATTGTCTTAAATATTCATGTTTGTTATGGTTTGTGTCTAGTTGTGCCCCCAAAGCTGCAGGCAGTCATTGCAATGGGCTTCTAAAGTTTGTGATTAATTCATGATGCAATGCTGGGATTATGGGTGTGAGCGCTACACCCACCCTGGGTCAGTTAGCCTGGCTGTGGTATAAAAAAGGGAGAAAGGCTTGCTCTCTGCCTCTACTGCCACTGCTGCCATGGCTCCTCCCTTTTTGCTCTTTCTGTTTTGCTATTTTCTACAGCCATGAACTGCTGCCCTCTGCCATGTTCTACTGTGTCTTGGAGCCAGTCAAGTATGGACCGAAACCCCCACAAACTGTGATCTAAATTAATCTCTTTCCTTAATTTTGGATCCTGGCTTTTTGTCCCAGCAACAAGAGGAAAGTAACTGGGGCACCGTAATACCGCCTAACTCTGTCATGGTCTTATCAAGACCAAAGCCCATCTGCAAACTCTCTCATTACTAAAATCTTTCCTAATCTACCCAAGAGGTGGAGAGCACTCTTCTTTTGAGCTAAAGTAGTACCTGCCCTTACCCTTTCTCTTAAGTGCTTTTATTTTATCCTTTCTAGTATGTGGGCATTTCTTCTTGTTTTTTTAATTTTATTAGTACATTTGTAATTCATGCAGCTTAGGATCATCTTGGGAAGTGGTTACGTGTACATATTACAGCTTGTCTTTCCTCCTCCCTTCTCTTCCTCAATCATCTTCTTTGTACGAGCTGATACTATTTGTCTTAGCACATATTATGGCTTATCATGTTTATAATGATTAGAGTTATTAGGTTCCTGTACAAGGCGTATCTTTTTTTTCATTCCCCTTGATTTCCCCTTTCCACCTCTCTCCTTGTTCCCTTGGATCGTTCCCCACTGTATGAAATCTGTCCTGTGTCCCTTTGCACCCATCCTTTTGCCATTTTTTTGTACTTTGCCTCACTCAAATGAGGGATATCTTATGGTATTTAAATTTGTGTATCTGATTCACTTCACTCACTATTACGTTTTTCCACGTGCATTCATTTTCCTATCAATACCTCGAATTTGTCATTCTTCATAACTCAGTACTATTCCATTATATTTCTGTAATACATTTTGTTTATCCAGTCATTTGTTGATAAATCCTTCCAGGATTTAGCTATTACAAATTGTCAACCTTTTATCACCCTCATGAAAGTTGATAGCCTTATGTGCTATACTTTCTTGTGTTAATCTAGCATAAAAGCTATAAATTAATACCTTTCTATCCCAACCAATAAATCATATAAAAAGGAAAAGGGGATAACCTGGGATCTACTCTTAGATATTAAAAGACATAGCAGAGGAAAGGGTTAACAGCAGCTCTAGGTCACTCAAGCTACCCACATTCCCAAGAAAGACCAACCTGAGGACTTACCTTTGGATTCAAAAATAACCTCTTGAGATATTGAGCCACTGGGCTATTCAACCTGATCATGGTGGTTTTGTATGCCCAGGGCCATGGACCGTGCTATAGCCGATATAACCTATGAGTTAATGTTAAGAATGATTTATGGAGAATGCTTGCTTTTGCTCTGGGGAACTGGACACTGAAGCCAGTCACTTTAATGCTGAGTGGCTATGTAATGGACCCCCTGTAAAATCCCTGGATACCAAGGCTAGGCATTGGCAACACTTCTGATGTCACAGCTCACTGCTGTAAGATGAAATGTGTTGCTGTGTGGCTCCTCTGGGAGGGGACAACCAGAAGCTTTGTCAGTGTTTTACCTGCACTTCATCTCCTGAGTCTCTCCCCTTATTGATTTTAATCTGCACCCTTTCATTTTAATAAAACATAACAGTTTTTTAGTCTTGTGAGTCCTCTCAGCACATCTTTGGGCCTCAGGTTGGTCTCGGGGGATCCCTGATAGTGCACAAACTTAAAAGCTTTAAATTATAAATTATGAGTCACTGACTTCACACCTAGTTACAACCTACCAGCAAGTCCTAAAACAGACATTGTCTACTGCAAAGGCAGGACATGTCTCCTTCATATTTTCATTCCATTTGTGTTCTGCACAGTCCAGCCCCTGGGATGTGCTCAGGGAACATTTAGTGGAAGTGTTAAAAATAGGATAATAAACAAATATTAGATAATATCCCCCCAGTTCGGATAGCATTCATAACCCCATTAGTAATACGTACATCTAAGGTGCAGTAAAAAAAAAAAAAAAAAAAAAA
>NDGM011194939.1:0-16620 GCA_002564305.1 Octomys mimax
GGTGACAATGAGTCCCTTGCAAGTTGAAGTTGTAAGGTTGTGGACAGGGATCAGTCTGGCTGAGAGAGAAGGCAGACAGAGGAGGTGCAAATGTCTGCTTTAGCAGAAGTAGATTTATGTGAACTCCAAGGGTCAGCTTTGACATACAGTTTTATGATTTCCAAGACCAAGACCTCCTGCCTTCCCTGACACCGGGGTGTCCCGTACTGCCTGTGCATGTTTGTCCTAACAATAACCCTCCTGCTTACATCATCCCTTGACTCACTTTTGCCCCATGGGAGCACCAAGGACCTTTTAATATTGAACAGTGAAACTGGAGTAATTAAAATTATTAGTGTTTAGTGGATATGTGATACTTTATACTGTACTGGTCAGCAGCAGTTTAAAATGGTCAAGAACATCAGAGGGATCTGAGGCTTAAAGGGGTTAAATGATAGCATTATAAGTAAACCTGTCAAGCAAGAAGGAAAGCTGGATCCACCAGGGCCATGGTCCCTGGTCTCTTGGGGGAACCTGTGTGCATGCAGGGAGGCTTCATACAGGTGGCTATCCTCGTGTTAGGGAGGCCGAACAGCAAGGGAGAGCTGAGTCTTTCATATGAAGGCAAGGACATCCTGGAGTATAAAAAGGGATGATAAATGTGGAGAAAGCAGATGAAAAGTCGGACATGAGCTGAATATTCTTTTGTTAAATATGGTCTAGAGGACATATCAGAGAAGGGATCAACTGTTACACAAGTTCAGACAGCATGGAGATGAAAGAATGATCTCTAGAGGGGTGGACTTTGACTATATAAAAATGAATTTACACTGAGGGGAATTTTCTCTTAAAAATATATAGAGTAATGCATGCCTGTAATCCCAGCGCCAGGGAGACTGAGACAGGAGCATCACTATGAGTCTAAGATGCAGGTACCAAATAAATAGATAAGTAAATAAATAAATTATTTTTAAAAGTATAGAGTATTTATTTCCCTTTGATTCTTTAGCTAGACAATCATTTCCATTCTATACATTTTAATCAGAAGATACCCTCTCATACCATCCATGTTATAAAGCTCCTTAATGGATATTTGAGTCTGCTTTGTGTTGCTACAACTGAAGACTTGGGACTGAGTGTTTTATGAAGAAGAGAAATGTACTACAGTCACAAAGACTTGAAAGTCCAACATCAGTGCGCTGGCACTAGGGGAGGTTCGTCTTGCCCTGTTGTGGAAGAAGGCATCACGCAATAAGAGCATGGGGGCGGAGCTCAGGTCTCTGTTCTTCTTCTACAGCCAGTAATTTAAAGGTGGGGTCCTTCTTCTTGACCTCTTCTAACCCTTACTAACCTCCTAAAGAAGTGACGGCAAAGCCACAGCACATATATTAATTTGCTTTTATTTTAATACAAATTCGTCTGTATGAATTGTTTTTCCTAAACTGACCCCTCAGCATTTAGGTTCAATCGCAGTGTTGGTGCTTCGCGATAAACACGTGGGTTTGGGTTTGGGTTTGGGCGCCCGGTCACTGACCTAGAGGGTCCCTCTCTGAAGAGCATTCACAGTTGAACTTGGGGATTCGGTTTCAACACGTGGACCTGCTGAGAGCACATGAAACCACAGCGATGGGTGGCAATGCTTAAGTGCTGTTCTTTCACTTTTTAAGTCAAAAACATCCTTTTAGACCTTTAGTTTGACGTTTTAGGAACTCGCCGATGGTGATGCTCAATGTACAGTAACCCATGCTTCTGAGGCATCGATCACCAGTTGGGAGCCTTTGAGCCTGACTACTCCGCTCAGGGTGAGTAGAAGAAAGGAGCAAATTGTTTGAAACAAAACAGAAAAAGAATTAAAAGAGTAAAACAAAATAAAACTCAGCAGAGCTCTTTTGGCATGAAGCATTGCCTGTAGCCATTTGTTCCATTGTTTTTTTAACCTGAGGAAAACTTCACTTTTTTTTTTACGTGGATATAATATTGTTATTAAAATAGGCTTAACTGTAGATAATCCTATTTTCTTGGTTTAAGCGTGTACCCTCCAGTTTAATTTATACATAGTTCCCGTTCTTCTCTTTCAAATTCTTCACATATCTTAAAAAGCTTTTCCCACTAAAGAGATTTAGATTTCATCTTCAGAGATTTATGTATTTTTTACATGTTTATTTAAATCCCAGAAAGGGAATACTATGGATTGAAAGCCACGAAGATGAATGAACACTTCTGTTTACCTAAGTGTATTGTGCAAAGAAAAACAATAATGATTTTGTTGTTGTAGCCAGAATTTGTTGCTTTAGGGGTAAGAAATAGAATCCCCAATAAATGAAGCAAAAAAAGTAGCACAGTCTTTTTATCAAAAATATTTTACTACATTTCATCAGAGGTGTTAAAAATATATTTATTATTTCTATAGATCTCTTATTTTCAGTGTTCAGAGAGGTTTCAAATAAATTGAAGGTTTTGCTTTTAATTGATATATTTATGGAATAGTTTACTACATTTCATATTTCTGTGGTAGAGTATTTCAATACATGCACACATGGTCTGATAGTGAGTTCTGAGTGTTTAGTGCCTACTTCCTGCCATCCATTAAGTGATTCTTTGTGGTAAGAGCCTTTGGATTCTTTGCTTCTAGCCATTCTGAAATATGCAGTAGAAGATCATGAACTATACTTATTCTACTATGCAATTGAACACCAGAATTTATAACTCTTATCTAACTGTAATTTTCTACTCATTGGCCGATGTTTTCCTATCTTCCCTTCCTAGCCTCTGGTAACCACTATTCTATTCTACTCTTTACTTATATGACATCAACTTCTTTGGATTCTACAGAAAATGAGCTTATGCAGTTATTTATCTTTATATACCTAGTTTATTTTACCTATTTTATAGTGTCCTGTAGGTTCATTTATGTTGCTACAGATGACAGACTTTTATAGTTATTAAACATTGCTTCATGGCTGCGTAATAGTATCATTGTGTATACATACCACGTTTCTATCTGTTCATCCATTGACAGACATTTAAATCAATGATTAAAAATCCAAGTCTCTGTGTTAAACAACAGGATGAAGACTTTCCATTGGAAGGGCAAGGGTAATTACTTTGAAATGAAGACCTATTTAGTGAAATTGATAATATAGTCAGTCCAACCTGTTTTGTTTCTTAGTAATGAGTTTAAGATTTTTTGTTTAATTGCTAGATAATGACCAGTTGTGCAATTTACTTCAGAAAAAACATGTACTTGTGGTTCATGGAACTATACATCCAGCATCTGTTACAGTATGTCCAATAAAATAACTTGATAATTTGTTGGGAGACAGAATTTTTTTTTTTTATAGACCACTCAAGACAACATCAGGGCAGGACAGAGCTCAGTGGACTAAAGCACCTGCTTAGGCACGTGCAGAGATTTGGCGGGGGAGGTGTTTGGTCTCTGGTGTGCAGTGCTGGCCCCGCCTCGGGGGTATGCTGAGATGATGATTGAGGCTGGGTATGTTGGCGTGCACCTGTAATCCCAGCACTTGGGAGGCTGAAAACAGGAGGATCACTACAAGTTGGATCTGTGTAGTAAGCCCCTGTAGATGATGTATTAAATATATTGAAAAAAAAATCAGTCCATTTCTCAAAATAGTGGACATTTTAAACCAATGGCATAGAGACAGTTGGAACAACTAGAATATCTGGGGATCTGTGCTTTCTTCTCAACCACCAACATGAGTGAGGAAAATAGTTTTATTATTATTTTTAAAGGACATCTATGTGATTGAAAAAAGCAAAGATTATGCCTAGTTCTCATTCTGGCACTTTGTCATGTCATTTTGTTCAAGTATCTTTTTCTCATCAAGCTCTCTTTGTCTATTAAATAATAGGATGTAGATTAAATAAAATCCAGAGAATTCACACAACAGAAAATGTCTGTCTGTCTGTCTATCTGTGCCATATAGATTTGGCAGCTTTCAGTTCATCAAATAGTGACAAATAACTTACCATGGCCAGTTGCCATTGTTTTCACTCCCATTCCACGCAAGAGTCATAGGTGGCTTCTCAGAATAATAGACAATTCCTCATTCAACAATTTGAGCTTTTGCAAAATTTCCCATGTTGCCCTTATGTTCTTCATTTTGATTTAACGGTGAGCACTTCTGTAAATCAGCAAGTTTGGGACCCTTATGTGGGCTAGGTGACTATGTCTCTATTTTTATTATCTAGATGTATGTATCTCCATAAGCTCTAAAGTTCTTTGATTTTTATGATTCTAAGTTATCTTCCTTGCTTTAAGCATAGTTGTTTTTTTTTTTTTTTCAGGGCAGAGAAATAACAGCTATTATCAGACTTTGATTTTTTTAAAAAAAGTCTGTGTGAGGACTTTTATCCTATCTCCCACAGAATCAAAGATATTTTAGAAAGTGGTCGGTGCTGACAGGTCCGGTGAGAAGGAAGGACGTGCGGGTGGGTGATTCTGAGCTGTAGCTTTAATTAGTGAGAATCAAACCTAAGCCGGGGAGACTTTTCCTTACTTAACTGCTACTGAGAAAATGAAGCAGAGCGGTGAAACTTGAGGCTTACCCAGTGACACAAATATGTTACAAATTTCCCAGTTAATAAGTGTTGAATGATGCAGTGGAAAGGAGTGGTGTGCCTGTGATCCCAGCACTCAGCAGGCCAAGGCCAAGGGATTGTTTCGAGTTCAAGGCCAGCCTCTGCTCTGTTGTGGGTTCAAGGTCAGCCTTGAACTGTCTCAAAAACAAGAAAAGTCTTGATCGAACTAATGAGTGAATGAATGAATGTCTATTTTACATCATTACTTCTTCCTCCTGATTACAGTCCTTAAATTAGACTTATCATGTTCTAAAACTCTTTTTATTGGGGAGACCACTACACTCCGTGAAGAGGCTAGTGCATCATTTAATGGAACACACCGAGCCACCAAGTCAGCCATGGGAATTTCTCCTAGAATTCAACTCTGCATTCCTGGTGGCATTACTGACAGAGGAAGCCGTCATGAGATCGTAGTTAAGATATATTGTTTACCATTTTAGGGAATTTTTGTTTTTTGCTTTGATCGTTGAACATTTTTTTTTTTTTTCCTTTTGAAGCTCCTTAAATTCCAGATGAAACTAATTCTTAGAAGTTGTTCTCCTTTACAGGATTAATTCAAAAAGAAAGAAAAGGATATAAAATTAACACCTAAGCCATTTGATTGCGTACCAGATTCTAAATGTAGAAGAACCAGCTGTGACTTTCAAAGAAAGTGAATTTGTTCTTGTAAGGCTGACTTTTGGCACTTGCCTCTCACACATTTCCTCATCAATTTTCGTAGGAGAAGTGTGTACAGGGAAAGTCACCCAGGTTCACTAACGGTCCTTGCCTGGCTTGTGCTTAACCAACTCCAGGCACTCCGAGTTTTACATACTGACTCGCTTTGTGAATGGTCCAGCAATATCTGAGGGAGAAACCTGCCTAAGTAGATATAAACCATGTCAGGTTATAATTTCTATTGCTCAAAGCTAGACTATTTAACTGTGAGATCCCCAAAGCCCATCTGATGCTAGTTTAGTGTACCTTCTTTTTGCAACGGATTGACACATACTAAAATCAGATTTCTACAGACTGTAACACTTAGAGTAAGGGAGGCATTCAAAGATGGTCGAAGCAGAAGCTGAGTGTTACACTTTGTGATTGTCTAATTTGGATGTTTTCTGTGGTAGGTCACTTTGCTACAATTTAATGGTTCAAATTTAAGTTTAATCTGTATTGTTTTTACATCTCTATTCATTTTCTTTTCATATGCTTATGTAAAAGCCTATAGCATAGTTAAAAATCTCTTACATTTATTTGTGAACTGTTAATGATTTAATCTGTCACGAGCTTAGGAAGATAAAATAGGAAAACAATTTGTGCTTGTGTGCTTTGGGTACCTTCTGGAGGTATACCACTCACCATTGTTCTAGGCTCTATTAAAATTTTAGTACATTTCTATCAGGTTATATTTTAGAGAGAACTTATAATATACATCCTAAGTGGATTGGGCTCCCCAATTTTTTTTAATGCAGTGATTCAACATAACAGTATTTGATTTTCCATGAAGTGAAGTAACTTCATGAAGAGGAAACATGTGTTTGCTATTAATTTTGCTTTGCTTTATTATAAGTTTTCAGGTGGCATAATTAGTCAGTATCTTATGAATTGGTGTTGCCCAGTTTGAGTAAGCAGTTTATTATTTGTGATCCCATACACACATACACGTGTGTTCTAGTTTATTATATTATATGTATCCTAGTTCATTTTATCAGCTAAATCATAAGCTTCTATTTAATAACTTATCCTTTATTATGAGGATAATAATTTATCTCTCTTTTCTGAATTCATATTTTTTTGGGGCACTGGGAATCGAACTCAGGACCTGGCATTGCTAGGCAAGCACTTTTATCACTGAGCTGTATCCCTGGCCCTGGCTTCATTTTTTTTTTTTTTTAATTATTTATCTGGTACAGAGTCTTGCTACACAGCTGGGACTAATAGTGATCCTCCTGTCTCAGCTTCCCCAGCACTGAGATTACAGGTCTGCTCCACTATGCCTGGCTTCAGTGACTGGTTCAGCATGCCTGGGATTCTGGGGCCCGCATGCCATGCAGTACTGGGGATTGAACTCAGGACCTTGCGCTTGCCAGCCAGGCACTTAGACCGCTGAGCTATCTCCCTAACTTTCCCTGGTTTCATTTTTTTTTTAAATGAACAGAAGGCCATGGAACTATTGGACAACTCTGAGGTTTCTTTCTTTCTTTCTTTCTGTCTTTCTTTCTTTCTTTCCACTAGGGAATCAAACTTGGGACCTTGTGCTTGCCAGCCGGGCACTTATGCCACTGAGCTATCTCTCCCACCCTCTGGTTTCATTTTTGATGTCACTGAAAATATTTCTGCATAGAAATACAAAATAGTCTTAAAGTTTTGTAGTTCTGATTCATTCTGTCACAAAAATATTTATAAATAACCTGCACCATTCATGTCTTTTGTTGTGGTCCTGGGGTATTAGTGCTTCTCAACTGGTAGTTGACAGATTAGGAGACAGACATGAAAATCAGGGATTATCATGTGGTATGTACTAAAATAAAGCAGAGGGCACTATGAGACAGTTAAAGGTACATACTTACTCTCTACTTTTAAATAGAGATTGATGAGGACGGGGTTCATCCATTTCAAATAAATCAGTCCTTAAAAGTTTAAATAGTAGAAAATGTTTACTACAATTAGAAAGTATGAAGCTGCAAGAAAATTCCATTTGGCTTGGAAATATGAACTGATTATATCTAGAACAGATCTTTTTTTAATTTTTTTTTTCAGAACCAGGGATTGAACTCAGGCCCTTGCACTTGCCAGGGAAGCGCTTATTCTGCTGAGCCATCTCCCTGGCCCTAGAACAGATCTTTAGAAATATGAACATTACTATCATGAGAAGAAAGGCATTGAACCCGTTTATTTCTTCCATGAGAGTAATGCAATACCTTTTGCTCCCAACTCTTTGAAGTAGGTCTTCTATGGTGGTTTAAAAGCAAGCACACAGAACTTATTAAAGAACATTGATGACTTTGATTTTGGGGAAATGTCTCGTGTGTTCACACGTTGTTTTATTGCTGCATCATGGGTTGCACTGATAGCAGAATCGTATATCCCTATTTCACAATGAATGAGTAGTGGAGGTGGAACATTTTCTCTGATCATCGTTCAGCCAATTTAGATGGAAAAAAGATTCCCAGTTTTGATGGTGGAATCACGAGGGATTTATCCCATACCCCTTCCTTCAGGGAGGAAAAAGATGTCTTGGGCCTTGATATCTGAAACAATCATTTACCCTCTATTGCCCCAGTGTGTTCTCACTAAATTTCAAGAATGCTGGTATGACAGGAGATGAGAAGCAGAAGGAAGGAAGGAGGGAAGTATAAGTGAAGCAAGAGGAAGAGAGGCAAACGTAGGACTCCAGAGAAGATAAATGGTTTTCCTGTCAGTGCAGTGTAATGAAAATCAAATCAGTGTAGGTTGGTCCCATTTCCACCATCATGCCTCGCCCCGAATACTGCTTTAAATAAAACATATTTCTTTTATTTCCCATTTCTTGCTTGCTAACTTAAAGATAAATTACTTGCTTGCAAGCGCAGTGAGAAGGAAATAAAATCAGTAACAGGCAGTGCCCAAAATGCCCCAGCTGCTTAACGGTCTGGCCTTGAGCAATACACAGTTTTTATGGAAAAGTTTTACTGTTCTGCTGTTAAGGAAACAAAAGCAACCTCCTCAACCCCACCCCCAATTCACAAAGACAGAAATAAATAAAAGCAAGGTTGAAACGCAGAATCTAAGCCGAAAAAAGCCAGAGCAATTCAAAGTCATGTGCAGTTGTTTCATGTGGTCCTTGAGACATTAACTATGTGAGAAGAAACACTGTTGGGCTTCCGCTGCTGAACTTTGAGGCTACAAAAGCTCCCGGTCAGAGTCCTGCAGGCAGAGGTCAGCGGCTGGAATTAGACTCATGGGTGTTTCTGGTAGGCCGTTGGAGAACCAATTGAATACTCTACGAGCAGCAGTTTGGGCCAGTCTCAAAGGCTGGCAATCAGGCATCTCTGTTACTGAAGTAACTAGGAAGTTTTATGCATGGGGAAGGACACTGTACTGTTTGGCAGTAGGAAAAGGAGAAAAAAAAAAAAAACAATTTCAAAGCAAAATGATATCAAATCAAAAATAGTATAGGGCATTTAATGGTTTCTCCTCCTGTGTCAGACACTAAGCATGGATAGTTTATGCCTACAGTTTCTTTAATATTTAGAATATTTCCCAAGCACTAGCATGCATCAGATGCACAAGGAAGGCTTGCAGAAACACAAGTTGGTGAGCACAGGTCCTGGAGTTCTAATTCCGGAAGTTTGGGACAAAGCTTGAGGTGGGCTCTGAGGTGAATTTCTAGGTGTCACTGCTGTTTTACTGAAGACAACTGCTGTCTGTTTTCACAGCTGCTGTCTTCATAGGAATTCTTGTCTTTGTGGCTATAGTAACCGTACAAAACTGGAGCACCTGTTATGTGTTAGGTTAACGCATAGCCTAGTTAGTTCACATCTGTTTTTCATTTAATTTTTATAGGACTTTTTGAGCATATCACTAATTTTCTTGAAAGTAGAAACTTGGGCTCCCACAAGGCAAAAAATTTGCCCAAAACATAAACATGACATGTGATGGAGCTAAGATTGAAACCTGAGTGTTGTTCTCCAAAACTCATGTCTGATCACTGTACCAGAGCACTTCCCGCTGTCTTGTTTTGGAAAGAATTTGATTCCTATTTCCAATCTGCACTGTATCACAAGAAATGAATGGAAAAAGCTACTGAAGAGGTTGATTACTTTTTACCTTAGCAAGGACCATGAAAATATGACAATGAACTCTCTGGAGTTTGGCTCTGACAGTAAGACATTTCACTGTTGCATCACAAAATGTGCTAATTATCTCTGCCATAGAGCTGTTCACCTGCCATTGTGCTTATTTTCCAATACCCAGGAAAGAACTGTGAGCTACAAGCTTCCTGGAAGACGGGTGGACAGATGGCTGAAAAGGCCAGGATAGACTGCATAGAAGAAGTGGGGTGTGAGCTGGAAGAGTCGCTAGGCCTAGGACTCAGGGAAGAGAAAAAGTTGTAGGGTTCTCTGCTGTGCATTTATATGTGTTCAGTGAGAAAAGCAGCCCAACTGGAAGGGCAGTGGTGAGAGAAGAAGCAGAGGGATGGCACGTTGAGTCAAAGTGGGGCTTGGTTGATGGCCATGGTATGAAGATGAGGGTAGAAAAGTTTGAACCAACTGTGTGTCTAGAGACCATGCTCATAAATGAAATAAACCAGACATGAACGTGTAAACATCGTATTCTCTCCCTAGTGTAATAATCTGAAAGAGTAAATAAAACTTGAAAGGTACAGCTACTGTGAAATGGAAAGAAACTACTCATAGGGAAGGAGCAACTGGGATGAGGGAAAGCAGAAAAGAAAGGAAGAAGGAAAAATATATGTATATACACAGGATAGCTTGGATAATTGTACTGAGGTTTTCTATTGGTCTAGTGAGAAGAATAGTTGATGCTTACTTTTCTTTTCTTCCTTTTAGTTTTTTTTTTTTTGACAAATTTTGGGTGCTTACATCTCATGATCTGAATGACTAATTTGAAGACAGCAATATGAACTATAACAGCCATTGTTGAATTCTGATCATTTTGTTTAGTGAAATTCCATATCACTTATAATGTTTTTAAACTATTTTTTTCATTCTCTTTAAAAAAGGAAAAATAATAAAAAATGGTTGATCAGAATGAATGCATTTATCCTATTATTTTGTGCTGCTTTTAGATTATGTCTTACCTACAGCTAATCAGCGTTTTCAAAGATAATTATGGCCATTATCTGATACTGGTAGGAGGCCAGGTTTTGTGTGTGTGTTGGGCCAAGCACTAGGGAAAAGAAACATAAGGGCCAACTCTTGCCTTTAGAGTCCTTATGGTTCTGCTAGTCAGTGATTATCAGTATCAACATTAGGGACAAGCTGGGGTTAGAAATGTAGCATCCTAGGTACAGCCTAGAACCACTGGGTCAGAACTTAGGTTTAAAGTCTCCAAGGCAATTTTTAAGGCCCTCAGCATTTGAGAAGCAATAGATAATTTAACTTTTAATACTTCGCTCTCTTCTCCTACACTGAAGTTATCATTGTCTATGAAGGATAGTCTGAGCTGGGAGATGAACACATTTCCTAGAAATGCATTTTCAAAATAAATAGAAACTTGTATGTATAATGGAAATTAATCACTGGTTGTTGGGTCTTTTTTTTTTTTTTTTTTGTATTTTAGGGAAGGGTCTGCTGGGTGTTCAGGGTCTCACTACCAGATCAGACTCGTACCGAGCTACCTGTTTACAGCCTCCCAAGAGCTGGGATTACAGGTGCTCACCACCATGCCCAGTCTCAATTGCCATCTCAGTATGCCCCGGGGGCAGGGCCAGTACAGTGGGCCTGGGGATTGAACCCCTGGCCCTTGCTCCTGCTTGCAGGCGCTTTAATCTGCTGAGAAATTTGGTGGGCCCTTGGTTGCTGGTCTTGACTGACTACCGCCAGTAATGGGGAGCATATTCATTATGCTGGTGCTTCTCCTCCAGCTGCTGACTCAGGACAAAGAACTTTGGTGAAACCTAGTGAAGACTGTTGCATTAATCGGATGATGGAGAAACTAGTATGCATGAAATCAGAACACATGGTGTTTTGAATGTTTACTTTGATGTATTGATCTCTCACAGTAAGATTTATAGCTGGGATAAACATAGGAAGGAACAATATTTTGAGGATATTTGAAATTTGTCTGAATTGGGAAAGGTTAGAAAGTAAGAATTCAGAATAAGCAACCTAAGTAAGGCAATCGAGGTCTACTTTTAGAAAAGAAGCTAGTTTAAGAAGACATTGTGGAGAATTTGAGGCAGTAATGGGGTTAAAAATAGGTGATCAGTACTACTGAAAATTTCTTTTTCCTTGCAGTAATAGTGGGTGGTCATGAGCTGAACTGTCCATTAATAGAAATTCACAAGTCTCAGAGATTAGGCGAATGAACAGGAGTGGGTCTGAGACTGTGCTGTTAATAAGCCCTACTTAACCCTTTTGCCCACATAGACTGAACACATTTCTGAAGATAAAAGTGGGAACAAGATACCTCAGTATCCTCAGACTGATTCAGTGATTTGTATTTGGTGGTGCAGTGAAGGGTTATTAGCCCCCATTTGTAGTTGTGCTTGGCACAAGTCCAGTTATACAAGGCCAATTACAGTGTGAAAACTTTAAATGGAAAATTCCAGAAATCAATGGTTTGCTTTTACCTTACATGTTGTCCTGTATTGTGTTGAAGTACCTTGCTACCCTGCTTGATTCCACTGGGGATATGAAATATCCCTCTGTCCAGGATATCCCTGCTGCTGCAGATGCTACCTACCCATTAGCTAGTAGCTGTCTAAGTTATCAGAGTCACTGTCACAGAGTTCTCCTAATGTACTGGTTCAAGGAACCCTTCTTTTACTTACTAATGGCCATGCTGTTCAAGAGTGGTGCTACTGGGCTTTCAGCCTTGCCAAAAGGAAGCTGTGAAATGCTTCTTTAACTGAAAAGGTGTAAGTTCACAATGTTATTTAAAAAATAATTTGATGGAGTTGCTAAGATCTGTCTTACTGAGCCTAATTTATAATTTAACTTTGCCTATACATACTATGTATGTATAGGAAAACAAAAGTGTGTATAAAGTTTGCTACTGTCTGTGGTTTTAGGCACCAGCTGAATGTATTCGAACCTATCTCCCAAGGTTATGGAAAAAACATAGTTTTTTTATAAATAGCATGATTGTGCCTAATATAAATTTAAGTGACAGTACATGGAGGAAGTGAGATTTTTTTTATGATCCAACTATCTGAGGATGAAAGCCAACCTTTAGGTTTTCTGTAACTAGTGGGATGGCCATCACTGGAGGCTTATTGACAGCCTGCGAGCTGATCTTCCTAATTACTCTCTGTTCTTTTAATTTTTTTTAAAGTAAAAAGAGAAAGGCAACAGTGGTTTCAGTAACTAGAGATGTATTTTGGGGGCACTGCATAAAACAGCAACATTAGAGTGCGCATAGAGAGTAAAAATCTCTGTGTAATAATACATCGGGCACCAAATCATTCATCATCGTAATTGCCGTACTTGACACTTTACTCATTTGTAGATTTTTCCTTTCTTGCCAGACTTTTTTCTTCAGTAAAAATGATTTAAAGAGTAACTATGGGGTTCAATTCGATTCTTCATGATAGAACAGGGACAACGACCGTGTGTTTTCCAAATCCACTCCCACTCAAAGTCTAGCTTATTCTGCACCCGTATTCCCGACTTGCCAAATGCAGTACTTTCTTTGTGTTCTCTTGAAGGCAAATGTAGATGGTAGCAAGAAATTTCAGGGGGCACATTCCATTGCTGCTGTATCCATTTTGCATCTATTTCAGGAAGTCTCATCTGTTTTAGCTGCAGACATTAAGTACGAATGCACCAGAGGCACACATATATGACCTTAAAAATTACTTTGGCCCTGGGGTAGCCTTTATTTCAGTCTTTTTTGTTATGTTTTAGAGATCTAAGGGAAGAACCAACCCAAGAGACTTGGTACCAAATACTGCACTGTATTTGGGTCAGCATGTTAAGAAGATGTTCTCCTACAAGCGTCCAGCCTCCTCCTTGTACACAAAACCACCCAATGAACCACCCACAACTTGTGGGCAGCCACAGTAACATACTCAGAGAGCCTTTCCCCCCATGAAGCTCCACTTGAAAACACCTTCACGTGAACTTGAAACAGCTGAGCTCATTAAATAAACTTAGTAAAAATCTTTTGCAGGAACTGTTTCAGGAACTCAGAACGTTCTGGATTTGTATCTCTGATGACCATATATTTTAGTTCGGATTTGGAGAAAGTTGTTTGTTGAGTGAACAAAATACTTGAAATCGGACCTGTCTTAAAAAAAAATCCAGGCGTGAGATTTCCTTATCTTCTGCTGAAGAGTAGCTTCGTGCGGAATCATTTGAAAAATGCTCAGTGAGCAAGTGCTATGATATATTTAACACTTCTTTTTTTAAAAAAAGAAGTAAAATTTGTAAATTCAGTATGATCCTCCGTAGACACAGGCCCCTTTAAGAAGTCAGGAATGGAAGTGGATATTCAGGATAGGAAGAAACGTATTTATGGCGAGGAAGGAGATGCAGTTTATTTTAGCACCGGTAAAAGGGGAAATGATTTTTCACATTTAAGAACTTGAACTTATTATCCCTTCTGAAATCCCAGAGGCAGATTTTATTTATAATTCCTTTACTACTGGGAAACTAAAGTTCAGAGACAATAATTCCAAAACCTGTGCTGCTTTATTCCACATTGAATTATGTTTTTTTTTTTTTTAAAAAAAACTGTAAAATCATAGACTATCCGTGAAGAAAATTCGTGGCTAACGGATTCTTTTCTAGTCCTGAAGTTATTCATATTCATTATTTGTGAATAAAATTGTTGCAGGAATTTCCTGAATGCTCGTATCTGTCAATGATACGAGAATCTTTCTTTAGTTCAAGTGTCTTCTCCGAGAAATGTGCTTCCTCTGGGGCCTCTCCAGCTGGCTGTGGCCTGTCAACAGGGTGTATTCTGTTGTCCCTTTCTGTGCCTGCTCCCAGGAGCTCTGGGGTCTGGCCCCTTGCTTGTCAGAGTGTGGTCTCCAGCCTGTCAGTGTCGGCCATCTGTGAGCATGATCAAAACGCACACTCGCAGGCTTTGCTCCGGAGCGAGTGCACAAGAGTCAGCATTTTAGAAAAGTTTCCCTCGGAATTGTCTATGCTTAGAAAAGCCCATCCTCGCAAGCGATAAGCCCTCATGTGAGCAAACAGACGCCATGGTAAAATACACTGGGCCCAGTGCTACACTTGGGTCACAGGAAGCCGTGGGCCTCTCGATCCTGGCTTCAGAGCTGGATCTCAGGGGTGCTGGCTCCCAGTGAGGTGTTCAGCCAGCCCTGAACTGCATGGCGGGAAGACAAAGGACGTGGTCATGCTCTTCCACCAGGGCCGTGGGGCTGAAAGCGCCTCCTGGCCTAATTATCTGCCACTACATATCCCAGATGATTCTCAATCCAAACATGGCCTGATGCCAAAAAAGAAAAGAAGGGGGAGGTAAATCTAAAGCTTCATTTTTAAGACCAACTTCAGGGATAGTAGTTTCTTTCCTTAATTACTCATGAGGTTGTCATGGTGGTATTTATAGATTATGATCAGATTTCTTCCTCGAAGTTCACTCTCTAGACTATAAATTTCGTTTTTCCGAATGTATTTCATATGTCTGTCCCTCTGCGCCAAGTCTGACATGCAGTCTATTCCCCTTTGCTTGCTCTGATTTATCTGTGTGCCTCGCAAACGGTTCCCACGAGTCCGAATTTTGGCCCGTGGCTGGTTTAGAGTCACTGCCGCAGCTCTGGTTTTACATGCTGTTTCTAATATGCATATCTGAAAGATGCAACTGGGATTATTTCTTTTGTCAGCCTGCTGCAGCCATTGAAATGTAGTAGAGTGTCTAACACAGTTTTCCTGTTGCATGCACTTTGATAGTAACAACATTCTGAGGTAGAAACTTGAGATCTTTAGAAACACATCCAGAAAGTGAGTAAATCCTCAAGCAGATACTGGGGGTAAAAGAGCTGATGGAAATTGCGGATCTGTAGGCATTTTCTACTAATTGCAACTCATGAATATGTTTCAGATGGCTTTTTGAACAAGTGTCACTGTGCCTGCTTTTGTTTTCACATACAATGTTGGCAGGAAATACTTTTTCCTTTTCTTGGCTATATTTATTTGTTAGACTGATGCCAAGATTTTCCTCTGAAGCTTTTTATTGCCAATTTGGGGCTTTACCATTCCACCTCAGGCAAAAACTCTGTTGTTTCTTTTTAAGGAAGGACAGTGGTATGATTTTTTTTTTTCTGCTTGACAGTTGTCAGGATTGATCACATAAATAGAATGTGACCTTTTCCGTGGGTACTTCTTAATTGTAGAATTTACCTGGTGAATTACAAGTAATTCAAGGAGGATGAAGAAATATTTTCTCAATAGTTAAGTTGATCTCCACAACTGGGAATCATTGCAGGAGAAAGAGCACAGTATATTTGAGTATCAGTGTGTGATTTGCAGGGGACAGAAGAGCTTGGCAAGGGGCAATAAGAGTGGAAGTTTTATCTTTGGACCTGTCTTGTGCTAGGTTATTGCCTTTGCAGACTATCTTCTTAATTCTCTCTCTCTCTCTCTCTCTCTCTCTCTCTCTCTCTCTCTCTCTGTGCATGTATGTGTGTGTATGTCTCACAAGGGACTAAGAAATATCAGTGGTTGATATACATAAAACCTTTGTGAACAGTGATGTGCTATAGACATATCCAGTACCAGGTAATGATGAAGATGCTGCTGCTGCTGCTGACTCAACTTATGTCCCATGAGGAGACATGTTAAATGAACTCTGTAAACCTACCTAACACACGTCTTCAGAAAGTGGAAAATAACCCAAAACAAAAGGAGACAATTACTATATATAGTATGACCTCCAAGATTTCCAAGATGTAGTAATTAATGGCATTTAAGACTTTAAAGAATATCTGTATATTCAATATTTAGGATAGATATACAGCTACTTTCTCTTATCTCAATGAATAGAAAGATTTGTACTAATAGTGTTTGTGCATATCATGTCTGCATCTTGTACTATGAATATCCACTAAGAAGACAACAATATGCAATGTATTAGTTATTGAAACTGTCCTACTAGTCGGTTTTGAAACCGTCTCATTGCTATTTGTTTCTCAATAGAATTAATAAAAAAAAGATTTTAAAGAGGAAAAAGCCTATATATAAACTCAGTAGGAAAATTTTAGAAATAATCTTTTTTGAGCACTGAACATTGTGAACTGATAGATGACCATAATTGCTGTCTTATTTTAACTGAATTTCCAACACAGTATATAAAGCATGCTTTCTTCACATGTCTTGATTTTTTGAGATAGTCCTCTAATATATATATATATATAATATATATATA
>NDGM011194947.1:0-11281 GCA_002564305.1 Octomys mimax
AAAAAAAAAAAAGGTGTGGGTTTTTAATATAATGGTATACTACTTGGTCATTGAGAAGGATACATTGGAGACTTTTGTAGGTAAGTGGATGCAACACAAAACCATACTCCTAAGTGAAAAATCAGACCCATGTGTGTAAACATTGTATCTCATTCTCTATAACAGCACTGGAAATGCCAGGTCCTAGGCGTCCAATGCTGTCATTTTTGGGGGCTGCAACGTCATTCATTTACTGATAGGCTGCATTACCAGTAGGTAGCTATGGCTTAAAATCTGTTTGGAATAGCTGGGGATTTTTTAGCCTCTGCCTCCAAACCTATTTTATACCCTATTAAAAATCACTTTCACTATTTTAGAAGTACACCATAAGATTTCTTCCTATGTGTGCATTATTTTTTTTCCATTACACTATTTCATTCTGAAACACATTATAAAAGAGTTAAAGTTTGTGAGCATACTGAATAAGCCTAAAAGAATTACACTAACGGTTACATAAGGCTCGACGAATTGTTATTTTATATCTTTGGCTAGTGACTCAAGAATGAAATATGTCCTTTCAATAAGCATAAAGCGTTGCCACAATTGAGAATGCTAACAGAAAGTGTCAGAGACATTGAAGGTAATTCTAGAAAAGTATCCTTTGGAAAAGTTGCATTGTAAGCTTTATTGGAATACACTTTTATAACCTCTAATGGAATGCTTGTTTATTTTCACTATTTTATGATCTTTACATCTGTTTCTAAAACTGTATTCCTGTCTGATAAAGCTAAAGTGATAAAGCTTGAACAGTGTCTTATGTTTTAACATTTATCTTTTACATTTATACAAAGTCTGTACCCAACTGATTGGCAGGTTGGCTGGTTGGCTCATGTCTTTCTAGTGGCAATCTGTGCTTACAGGTTACTCAATAATGATTTAATGCTATGAATCTTTTGTTCTACTATAATTGTTGAATATTTACTTTTACTATTACATGGGATATTCTGTGAACAAGTAGGATTATATTTAAGTGATATGATACCCTTGAACAAAAGAAATATTTGGTATCACTTCTGTTTCACTATTTTGGATGAATTAAAAAATGTAAGTTATGGGGCTGGGGAGGTAGCTCAGTGGAATAAGCACTTCCCTGGCAAGTGCAAGGGCCTGAGTTCAATCTCTGGTTCTGAAAAAAAAACAAAAAAGTAAGTTAAGTATATACTATTTTAGTATAGCCCATACTAAAATCCACACTGTATAAGTCCCAGAAACTTCTGTCTTTCAGGTTATATTTCTTTCATTTGTTCTCCAAACCATACACTCATTCTGTCCCCCTCAAAGACATTCTTTATTGTAGCTTCTGTTTTTACAAAATGCAGAGTACAGTTTGGGGCATTAAAGTTTTAGTTAGCCTAAACAATAATGTACTCTTTATCTTCTCTTGTTTCTTATCTTATTCTTTTTACTTTTTTAAAAAAAAACTGTCCATGTTGTTGTAGACACAGAATGTCCTTTCCATAGTGTACTCTTTAATTAGTGCCCCATTATTAGAGTAAAATGTCATTGTGCTAACTGTCTTCTATAGGTTCCCTTAGAAGCATTATAAGAAGTTCTATAGACTATAGAATCATGTCTGAGACTCCTGAGTCATAGCACGTATTTGAATTTAATTTATTGAAAATGACCTGGTTGACTTTTGTACTAGCTATTCCAGCAGACACTCCCCTCACGTTATTATGCCCTTGCATCTTGCAAACACATGGTATGGTGTGATTTTCCATTTTTGCCTTTAAGGAAGTTGTGAGCCAATATCATATTATTAGTTTAATTTGTATTCTTCTGGTTAAAAGTAAGTCTGAATATTTTCCTATATTTACTAAGCACTCTAGTTTTCCTTATTGTGGTTTGCCCGTTTCATATTTTGGGCACATTTCAATAAATTTTGAAACAAGTATGTTAATTCATTGAAAAATCTTTCTCTTAGTTTTATCAAGTTAAGATACTAAGTAAACCTGTAAACACAATTGGACTTCTGGATGTCTGTGACGTTTAGTAGATTGGAGCCATAATGGCCAATTTTTCTGTCTATGCGAGGACAATGTAGGCAAAGTTTGGGCTCCCTGTTCCTCCACCTGATTATGGTCCTAGATGGTTTGCTCATTGGATGACACCAACTCTTGCCCTTGAATAATTTGACACTGTCTCTTTTGGCAAAGACACCAGGAAAGCTTTGTGGCCGTCAAAGCATATTGTGTTGTCCAGATATCTAAGTACATTTTATGCAGTTTGGCAAGATTTGATTTCAAACAGTTAGAAAATACTGCCTTTGTGGAGCCAATTAAAACAGTGACATGGATGGTGTGTTCTTTTTCTTTTCCTGTAGTGGAACTCCTGTCAGAGTTCCTGTGTCTTAATTGGCTCTATTTGAAAGGAAATTTTGAAGTCCCCCGCTGTAGTGTAGATGTACTTATTTATCCCTTGAATTTCCATCTGTTGCCTTTGTCATGATCTCTGAGAATTACTTGTCATGCTGCTATCTGGAAAAGAGGTGCGGTAGCATTTGAATTGATGAGAGCAGTAGCTCCCCCAATGCAGTGTGTTCCTAATGATGGGAGGTACAGTTTTATTAGGAACAAAGGGAAAAACCAGATTTCTAGACAGGCTCATGTCAGTATGAAGAATATTCTCAATTGACATTCATTTCTAGTAGAGTCTCAACATAATTTTTTGACCTCTTATTTGAAGGGAATGAAAGACCTCAAAAGACTGAGCAAAATAACCTTATATGATATAATCAGCTTGACATTATCAAAATGTGTCTCAGTCTTTTGGAAAAAGCATCTATAATCATCATGCTAACCACTTGGCTGCTCTTCATCTCTGCTATAGTTTCAGAATTAAGGTCAGCCTGAACTACGTAGCAAGAGCTTATCTTAACAAAAACTATGATTTTTAATGCTTAAAAGAATTAGCATCAAGCAGTCTTAAGCCGAAGGAAATGCTCAAAAGAGAGATCAATCTTTGCTCCTTTTTGATGAAGAATTTCAGGGCACATAAGTAATGGAGTCGTATGGGCCTACTTTTCTCTAGTTCTTGGGCAACTCCATCCATCCACGAATCCTCAAATAAAAGAACACAGAAAGATTTGGCCCTTTGATGTGGTTTCTCCTCTACGTACTTTCTATGTGTGCTGGGGATGCAACCCAGGGACATGCAAGGCAAGAACTCTACTACTGAGATGCACACCCCCCAGCTCCATCTCCTCTGTGTCTTGATATTTTAAAAGCCAAATTATAATCTAGTAGATGTTTTCAACTAATTATTCTAAATCTTTGTGTTCCTCAGATTAATCAATCATTAAGGCCAGTTCAGGACATCATTCAAAAAATAGGAAAGACTAAGCCAGTTGGTGATTGGTTGCTTTTACTTGCATACTACAAATCCCAGAGCTGCTGAGGGGAGGTCAGTGGAGTGGCAGAATGGAGGTCAAGGAGAGGTCAAAGTCAGAAAGTTACTTAAGGTTCTCCACATTCCTGCCAGCCACTCTGTCATTATCAAGCGTGGTGGTGCACACCTACAATCCCTCAGCCTATAATGGAGGCTGAGGCAGCAGGATCATTGCAAGTTGAAACCAGACTGGACTACATATTGAGCTCAAGGCTAGCCTGAACTTCACAGCAAGAATCTGTCTCAAAAAGACAACAAACAATCACTCTGTCATTCCTATTTCTTTTAATACATATGTGGCTTTCATTAAAGACCTCACTTTGCAAAGAAGTTGGCTGCTACACAATCATTTTGATAAGCCTCTCTTGCGAGCCCACTCAGGGAGAAGATAAATTGAACATAGAGCTCTGTAAATATCTTTTTAAAATGCATACAAAATTGTATTCCTGGTCTGTTCCACTAAGAATTGTTTTAAAACAGAGGATTCACCCAGGATCTAAAATGAACTAGAGCAACCTAGAATGAGCAGGAGGGAGTGAGGGTGAGAACTTGTCACTGCCCCAAGTTTCTCTTCTGTCATTTGAACACTGAGGAGGGAGTAGCTTATCTCTCTGAGGAATTTTGGAGATTTGATGATACAACAAAGCTTAAATCATGTATGTAAGCGTCAGAGTGTGTAGACGAGAATTACAGAGCTTTAAGGATCCCTTGAGGGGAAATTGAAAATATCATACACCTGAGTAACTTTCCTGTTTGTTGATAGTGAGTACCACACTCGCATCCCTTAATGGAAGAGGGCTTTATTTTGGCTCACATTTTAGTTTATGATCCACTGGCTCCTAAGATGAAACAGCATAGCAGAGGGGTGTGGTGGAGGGATGGCTTCTCTACTCCTGAGAGGACATAAGGAATCTCTGGAAAACAGGGAGAGTTGAGGAGGGTCCCGGAAGGGACATGTGCCGTTCTGCATCACATCCACAGTGACTGCTTCTTCCAAGCAGCACCCACCTTCCAACAGCAAGCTGGGTGTATTGCTGCCATAATCCATTCACCTTTTAAAAGCCAACCTTTGAGCTCACGGGGCTTTGGAGGGACATCTAGATATATTAGCAAAGTTACAAAGAATTAAAGGACAGATTAAGGAATTTTCAACAGAATTTAAATGACATTTTGTACTTTGGAATGTTATAGACATAATGTATGAAGTAATTTAAAGTAATTTTCTTGAATTGATACATGAATTCTCTGTATTGAACAGTTAAGTGGAACTGGAATCATACTTTCACATTCTGAGATTCTGTGACCCTTGAGGTTGCTCTTATTAACAGATAAGCTAGCTGCTGGCTCTACTATAGAATTCCTGTGTCCTTAGAAGTTAAAATGGAGAAAAAGTGTTTCCCTCCACAGACTCTGATAGCAGAATCACTGAATATATCCTATATTTGTCATACTGGTTACTAATGGAAAATAATGAAACTACACAAATTTCATTACACTAAGAGAGATTGTCTTAGGTTAACAATAATATTTACTCCAAGGTTACTTTCTGATTGAAAAGAACAATGGAATTCCCTCCAGCCCTCATATTCCAAGAGAATCTAAGCTACACTAAGCCAGTCTCTCCCTAAGTGGAAGTGAAATGTATGAATGTTTTTGAACGCAGTAGGCAGTAGACAGTACTAAAGCTACAGGGATAATCAACAACCATAAGTATGACAGAGGAAACAAGAAAAGTTGGACACAAAAGGGAAAGAATGGACTTCAGTGTCATCTTTGGTCTTGCTTCATCGGGATGAGCAGCCTGTTCTAGAACATGGCACATTATGAACACGAACTGCATCTGTTGCCTGGGCTTGGTGGGAAGCAGTAGACGCAGATGAGGGTGTGCTCTGTACAGGGCTGGGCTCTGGATTTGGGGGACATGCAGGAGAACAGTGGCTATCCCTGCAGTTCTCAGGGGTTATGGAGTCACATATAAGTTGTTATCTTAGACGGTAGAAGTTAGCTGGGTTCAAGTAGGGGAGTTGATGTAGACAAAGACAAAGATTTCCTGGCATGTCTTATGACCAGAATAAAAAATAAGGCAAAACTATAACTTGATTGAGTCCTGTATAGAGGATTTTAGTGTGAGTGGAGAGATGTGAAGACAGTTCTGGGCAGTTGGCAGAACAACATGTTGGTCGTAGGAAGTTTGGACTTCAATAGGAAGTCACTGATGTACCTTAAGCAGGGTGGGTCCAGAATTGGTCTGAATTTTAAAAGAGTCACCTGAACTGCAGCCAGGCGAGACCATCAGGAAAAGGGGTCATGATGGCCTAGTGGGGCATGTGGCGTGGCTGTGTCTCTGTGAGTCTGTGTTGATTTGGACTATGGAAGTAGAGGTAAGCTCTTCCTCCCTCTTGCCTTTCTTCATGTTCCCATGAGCTCTTCTTTGAATTCTTTTCTCTAGTACCTGCACACAAGTCTATGTCACAGGTGTTTTAGAGCTAGCACTAATACTCACATAGCAGCAATAATGGGAAGGCAGAGGAAAAGAGCCGGGTTCCATACATTCCTTTGAAATCATTAGCGATTCTCAGTTCTCCCATGAGAGCGAGATTGCTAACATGTCTGTTCATTTGCTAAATGGGATTCTACTTTCTCTCAGTAATATTAAAGACATTTGAATTGCTGACAAAAGTGTAAATGGGTCCACCCAGTGTGGAAACCCATGTATTATGACACAGAGAACTTGAAGTTGTGTATATTTCATGACTCTTGTGTCTACCATTGGATTATACTCCAAGAAGGTTCTCACACTGTTGGGGTGAAGGATAGTCATAGCACTACTCTTTGCCATAAAGTATGAATGGTGACTGGAAACTATATAATAAGGCGTAGAAGAGAAATTGACGAATAAACTGTGATTTATCCGTATCATAAAATACTACGGAAATCATGAAATCAATGATCTCTCTGTTTCTGTCTATGGAAAAATTATAAAACAACATAAATTCAGGCAAAAAGAAGTGTCAGAAAACATAGTATGAATGAATATGAATTTCAAGACACACAAAACAATCATACTTGTTGCTAATATCTTTTAAAATGCCCTGGTTGCCTTGGTAGGTTTATCTGTTAATAGCAAGACAAGTTTCACTAGAAGCACAATAGATTATAAATGAAGGCTTTTTTCAGTTAAAAATAGCTTGTGTGATCCAGGTATCATTACTGTGATTACTGCTAGTTTCTATTTCATTCTTACAGTATACTTTCTCATTTGTTTATCCAACTAGTCCTTAGATATTTTGCCATTGTCACCTTGGGATATGTGGAAGCAATATTTATCATCAATGGCAACATTTATTTGAAAAATATGATGATATTTTTCTCTTTCTGGAAGTGCTCTGCTTAGGAAATGTTCAATAAAGAAAAAAGAGTGTGAATAGTATTGCTTTTTCAAACAAGAGGCATTGCTCCATTAGTGATAACATCGCTTTTTAGTCAAGACTCTTTCTTTTGCAAGTGACAGAAACCAAAGTGCCGCAAGTTTAAGACAAAATGAGGATGTATTGGCTCGTGGAATTCCGATGATGGTGTTAGGCATGGCTAGGCCCAGATGCTGACAGTCTGTTAAGGTCTGTTTCCCTTCTTGGCACCACTCCCAGGCTTTGACAGAGCTGAGCTCACACACTCCCAGCTCAGCTGGTCACGCAGCTAGAGGCCAGCACCTCTCTGCAGAAAAGTCCTGCAGAGACATGGATGTGGCTTGCCTTGGTTGGCAAGCTCACGACTGAAATAATCATGGTGGGATCGAGATTAGTCAGGGTGTTTATGATTGGGCAGGCAAATGAGATTTGGACACCAGTCAGACCATTTCAAGAAGAGCCAGTGGTGTGGCATAATCAGCAGGCTTGAGAAGGGAAGATGCTGTGGACACGTGAGGACCACAGCGGCGGTCCTTCCTGGTGCCTTCCTCCTCCTCCACACACCTAAAGAGAGTGCATAATCTGTAGGCTGTGCACTTCTCACCGTCACTCAGGTTTGCTTAAGGACAACTGACTTCTGGAAATCAATAACCTTTTCCTGCCCTAATATTTGTCATCAGTAACATTGAGAAACTAGACCAGTTCCATTAAGAGGTGTTCTGGAAGGTCCTTTTTTTGTCATGGAGTTCCAGACCACACTTGTGCTTTCTACCTTGAGAACATGAATTGTTAGGCTAGTCCACTCGGTGCCTGCATTTACAAATGCAGGGAGCTACCTCTATCCAAAAGCTGTTGGAGTGATTTGAGTGTGTGGTCTGGGTCACACCGATGACTTCTGACGGTTTATGCCGATTTGAGTGGCTGGGTTCTGCCATATCCTGTACTTAGTCATGCCCAGTTCAAGTTTAAATCAGGCGCTAAGTGTAATTAAGTACTACCCTCAGCACATCTCCCCTTTTTGGACATTTTTATTCACCATGATTTAAAACATAACAATTGGGTGAGATTAAAGCAGCAAATTGTGCCTATAAAACAAACCCCTGAAAATAGCAAGGGACTATAAAATTTTATAAAGGGAATACTGCACATGCCTCCAATCCGATAAAACTTTTGTGAGCTGCGAGATTAACTGTGAAATAAAAGTAAGCCAATACAGTATGCGCCACGTCCAGATGATAAATCACGTATTATTGTTTAGTATAACTTTTGTGCTCCTCTCCAAATGTCTCCTTAGCATCTTGGGAACCTCCCGTACTGCATGCAATTCATTAGCCTCTCAGGAAATTGGCTCAGGAGACGCTGGACCTCTCTGGGAGTGGAGGGAGTCAGGGTGACAGTCACTGTGGTCTTTTGGGAGAGTTCTGTGGTTCCTGCAGTTGCTACAGTGGTTTTCTTATTCACTTGTTTTGTGTTTATGTCCTGTCTGCTGGAAGGATGCAGTGGATTTCCAAGGCTCCTGAAAGCTCTCTGCCTTTTGCTCGAAGTCACAGGGTTTTATAGCTACGTGCCACTTTCACACCCATCTGCTCCTGCACTGTCCTTTAAAAGCATGGAGCCTGAGGTTGTGAGCAAGAAGCGGCCAGTGAGGTGCACATGGGCACTTAGGTGAAATGAGACTGCCTGCGGGGAGAGTCCTGCGCCTTTGGTGTTTAGGCCTGGCACTTTGAAATACGACTTCATCCTATTAAAGTTGAAATATTATGATAATAAAGAAAATTCTTTTAGAACAAAAAACTATATTGAATATTTATAAAGTCATTTGCAACCTTACCAACCAATGTTAGCTACTTTCAAAATCATATTAAATTTATTTCAGCTCTTTTGCAATCTATATATGTGAAGGAAAAATACAGGTTTAACTACCCTGAATAACTAAAAGTATTGTTTTATTCAGCTCATACATTTATTTGGAAATTTTCATCACATTATAAACATTTTCTCCAAAGCATGAGTTTTAATTTGTTACTTTCAAATATTATGGCATTTTTAACATCTTATTTATTTATTTATCTTTTTACTATTATTGCCAGCTTCCTTTTTTCCCTCGGGATTCAGTAATTTAGGACTTTCAGCAATAAAAAATGACTTAGAAATGGTAACTGGAAGAATATTGATGAAATATCAATCTTCTTAATGTGTTATATCCAGGATAGTTTTATGTGAATAACTGATTCAGGTTTTATGTGATAATATGTACGTTTTTGAATACCTGGTAAGGTTGGATAATATTTCTATATCAAGGTAGATTTATAACTAAAGTAGTTTTCTTACCATTTGAATTTTCTATACTGCCAAATATAGATTAGCTTGTAAATAGCAGCCTGTATCACTTTAAGATGTTGTGTCCGTGGGTACCTTTCTAAGAGTTTATCTGTGTTCATTCAGTCACTCACTTATTCTTTCATTCCGATGTGTCACTAAGACCTTGGATCAGAAGCGCGTGCCACGTGCCACAGCATGTGGACAGCAGAGCCACAGAGATGCTGCTGCCTTTGCTTTCACGGGACTTATTTTTAGGCAAGGAAGTGAACAGCTTCAGCCATTCCACAACCTCTCACGGAATGACAGAAAGGCAAAGCTTCGCAGCTTGAAGATGACAGAGAAGGACCATCCGGGATGCATGAGTGCTAGGAGACAAAATACGCGGAGTCCCTGGTGTGCTCCGGGAACCCTGGCGTGCTTGGAGCCAGGCGAGTGTGAACGGAGACAGACAGGTGGCAGACTGTGCAGGGCGATTGCGCTTACCTTGTCATATTTAAATAGAAATAGGTTTCTTTTTACCTGTTTGCACTTTTTTATCTGTTGCAATGTTGGTAGTTCACGTGGGCAGCTAGGGCTTCCCGGGGACGTCAGATAGGTCACGTGAGCTGGGGAACAGCGAGCTGTGAAATCTCATTTCCTCCTGACTCCTAATGATGTATAATCAGATGTCTTCATTTTTCCTCATTGTTGAATGTTTCTCAGTTGTGAAATGGCAATAGCAGATGGAAACAATCATGTCCACGGTATTTAAATATTATCTTCAGTGAGAGGATCAATGGTTTACTGAAATTGGCACTGAGCTCACTTTGCAGTTTTACACTTTCCTCTCTTGTATTCAGGCCATACAAAACTTAGAGCAATACTTCCTTGGATTAATAGAGACCCTCTGAAATTATTATTGAATGAGAAATACATCTTTATTACTTTCCTATGCATAATTTGAATTAAGCTAATAAAGAATTGCCTATTAGACACCCTGATGAACCTGCTTTGATGAATACATGAAAATAATTTGTAATTAGCATAATAATTTTATGAAAATCAAAGTGGATGGGGTTTTCAGTGCCTGAAAATAGCTTATTTTTTTTGCAGTAGGGTAAAACTCCCCCTTACAGTTACACTAGGCATGGTGGTACACGTCTGTGAGGCCACCCCTCTGGGAGGCTGAGAAAGGAAGATTTCAAGTTGGAGCCCAGCCCGGGCAATTTAGCAAGACTGGAGGGTTTCTGGCTCAGTTTTATAGATAAGAAGTCAGAGATTCCATAGAAGTTAAATGATTGGCCACACATTCGAAGTTCAGCAGTTGATGGAACTGGGCCCAGTGCTTAGGTCCCTTGATTATTCATGTGTTGTTCTGGGAAATAGTTCATACAGTTATTGTTGCTATTGGAATGGGGGGATTGGACTCAATCTATTGAGATTGAGCTATATTCCTGGCACCTCCCCATCCCCTTTTGAAATTTTGAAATTTTGAGACAAGGTCTTACTAAGTTTCTAAACTTCCCTGGCTTGACTTGAACTCTTCATCCTCCTGCATTAGCCTCTCAGAGAGATGCGGTTTCAGGTGTGTGCCATATGCCTATCCACAATTCATTTTCTTGGTAGCACAACTACTTTTTGTTAGCCAGAGGATAGACATTGTTTAGTGCTGTGTATTTTGGATTTTGTATAAGTTTTTGCCTTGTATGTACATGATATGGATCAAGAAACCTTGATTATATTCTCTAAAAACAATATGACATGATATTTACATTATGATTGCCGCAATGAATTGAAGAAACCCCCGAAACCCAAATGTTGCAAGTAAGTTTGACTCTTTCATTTTTAAGATGAAGTTAAAATTTCCAAGTTTTGGAAGAGATCACCATAGATATTTAGTTATTAACAAGACAGGAACATATGAAGAAGGCCATGTGTTTCAAGGACTCAGAGCATCTCTCAAAAAAAAAAAAAAAAATATATATATATATATATATATCAAGAAAGGATGAGCTTTATTTTCTTATTCTTCCTTGTTTGATTTTTTTAAAATTTTTTATTTTTTTTATAACTTTTGCACTTCATTTTTTTTGGCAGAACCAGGGATTGAACTCAGGCCCTTGCATTTGCCAGGGAAGCGCTTATTC
>NDGM011194955.1:0-15880 GCA_002564305.1 Octomys mimax
GCGTCCTTTAGGGGAAGCAAGAGGAAAGCAGAATCTGCACCCTGTCTCTTAGACGGGAGCTCTGGTTTCCACAGCAAGCGGACCCAGCACTAACAGACGAGCTGGAAAGGCCACTGAATGATTCTTAGTGAATGTGACAGTGCTGTGTTTCCAAAATGTCACTGCTGTAACAGCCTTCCAGAGACAGCAAAAAGGCAGCGTAACCATTCTTTGTCAGCTGCTGGAGTCCTCTGGTGCTCAGCTCGGCTCCGCCTGCAGGAGGGGTTGTCCTCAGCTGGGGGCACCTGGTGCCTTTGTCTTAAAGGACCCAGATGTGCACCCACCCTTGGCGCTGGGTGAGGAAGCTCTTAGCGTGAGTGTGACGTCCTTAACCCCAGACACAGCAAGCCGCATCAGGTAAAGGGGCCGCGGAAGAAGCAGCACGGGAGGCTGCATTCCCGTCCCCTCCTCCCTGTACGGCAGAGCTCAGCTATTGGTCTTCCATCTCCAGTGGATGCTGGGCTTCCCTAACACCAGACGTGAATGTGCCCCAGGGCCCTCAGGGCCCCCACGGCCTCCTGGGGCGCTCTACCCGTGCTGTACTCTGTGCAGTCCAAGATCAGCCTCTCTCGGTTTCCTTCCCACGCATCCTTTCCCTAACAGAGAGGCCCAGTGCTGACTAAGCCGGGAAGAATTTGCCTTCCCTCTGCATCTCCCTCGGGATGCACCCCTAAGTGAGTAACAATATTGCTTGTTGACATAACCTCATCATAAGATGGCAAAGATAGAGCGCACCTTAGAAGCGGGGGAAATAGTAACCAATGCGAAAAAGTGTAAGATTAGTTTTGGTGAAGGAAAAAAGTGCACGTGGAAACTGGGAGCACCCTTGCACTAGGAGGCCGGCGGATGGGCCGGCCGCGCCACTGAGTTTCACGCCAGGCCCTGAAATGTCCTGCGGCGAGGCACCCGGGACTCGCGCACCGGCTCTGCGTCGGTCCCAGCGGCTGCCGCCACTCACTGCTTTTTTCTGCGGCCTGAAACAATGGAAGAAAGCTCTCTACAAGGGGCAGACACACTGATTGAAATATCATCTCTGGGAAGGCTGCTCAGAAGACACTAATTGATATTGTTTGAAGAAATGCACACGTCTGTCACGAAAACCGTTTCAGGGGCCGACTTGTTTGCCTCTTCACTTTGCTTTACTTGGCACAGTGCTCGCTTCCCCCTTAGAAAACCTCCCATTTTGATTTATGAATGTTTTCAAATTTTTAAGATTCCCCAAGCCGTTGTTTCACCTGTAAGTAGAGAGATAGCTTGTTTGGCTAACTGCCCCGCCTGACTGTGTGCCAGGCTTTGAATAATGCCATGTTCAATACTCGAAATTTGTGTTCCAAATTCTGAATTTCCAATGAGCTGCATGGAACTCCGCTGATAAGTGGCTGATTTTCCTTGCAAGGATTGTCTTATTTTAAACTTCAAATTTAGTTGCCTTACTTTTATGCGCGGCAGTTTGGGATGCACGCGAGGACAGGGCTGAGGACTGTTCGTGCTCCTCTAAATTCCGGAGGCCTGGGGGCAGACGGCTGAGGGGGCGGATTATCCGGGAGCGAGCTCGGGGCTGGCGCTGGCCGCCTGAGCGCTGCACAGGCCCGGGGTGCTGCGGCAGGGGCCGGGATTCACCCACAGGACTTCTGCCCATTTACAAAAATAGAAACGTAGTGGTGAACTTAGAAATGGAGGAAATGAGGAAACAGTCGTGGATTACAGGAGCCCCCAGAGAGTTCCTCGCACAGAAGTGGGCTGAGCTGAAATTCTAAATAGTGACTTGAACTTAAAAGCATAGTTACCCTGTTTTTGTCTCCCTCTGCACTTTCTCCAGGCCACTGTGTAGCTACCAGGAGACTTAGGCCATGGACTTTCCAGCAAGCTGTCCAGAGGAAGAAGAAGGGCAGTGCCCGTGGCCCCGCCCAGAGAATGTCTGCAGTGCTCCGCACCAGCTCTGTGAACTTGGGGACCATTGTTCTTTCTTTCCTTTTTCGTCTCCAGGACATGTGTCAGCCAGGGCTGTCCCTCACCAGACCTGGCTTTGCAGAGATTGTTCAGCTTGTGTAGATAACACTGGTCGCCTGCCCCGAGCATGTAGGTGTCTCCCACTATTGCCTACCCCGACCTGGGTAACTAGACCCAACGCACTCCCCCATGTCTCGGTAGAGCTGTAAACCTATCACCAAGCAAGATGTAGACTGTGTTCTCGACGGATGTTTCAAATACAGTCAACATCGTTAGCCGCTGATTTCACATGTTATCTCTTTTGGCCAAAAGATCTAGAGATGGATTTTTAAAACAGATTTAGGTACCACAGCTAAAAGAAAGGCGATCATGTCAATTTCTTGGTCGGAACAGGGAGATTCAAGTTTTTGTTTCTGTTGTTATTGCTGCTGCTGCTGCTGCTGTTGGTCGTTAGCTTTGGTTTGTGACTAGAACAGAGAAGGAAGCCATAAGATTCTTTTGGTGGTATGGTGGTATCATAGCAGTAGGTGATGTTTAGACACTATCCAAAGGTAAAACAAAACTGGTGACAGCTTCCAGTAGCTACCGGACTAGGAGAAAAATACAGCAGCAGCCAAGCTAGTGGTCAAATGAATGCCTGCTGGGGCTGGGTGGATGTGTGTCAGTCCTGACACGCACACTGGTCGAGCAACCACCCAAGTACCCCTCTAGTTGTGGTTGTGCTTAACATCGCCCCTTCTCATGAGGACAAAGAAAAGATAAAGGCAAGTAAGTGGGGCAAGAGGCCAGCTCCCCTTCTGCTTTGACCCAGGAGGAGAACACGGAGGGGGCAGTCACGAACTGGCTGCGTGGTGGCCGGAGCAGCCAGGTGTTTGCTGTGCCCTGTCTCAGAGCACCACACACTTATGATGTATGAGAATTAGTTCTCACCCTTAAAGCATAACTTGCATTTGCTCTTCGCTCTCTTCCACCCCTCAGAATGGCTCATCGTAGGCAAGTTCTTAGAGGGTGGAGGAAGAAGAGTAATACCTGTGGCAGTCGGCCTCCTTCGCTGGGGTGACATGACGGAGGCCAGGGGCAGTAGGAGCCTTAGCTGCAGGCTGGGTGGAGAAATGGAACTGGCCAGGGTCGGATCTCTAAAGGCCCATCTGAACAAGCTGAGAGCCAGTGGTGAGCATGCAACTCTGTGCAGAGACCAGGACATCGAGGCCACTGTGCATGAGAGAAACTGCTCCCCAGGTACCTGTCCCCCACAAGGTTCAGCGTGTTTATCCTAACACAGAATAGAAGGGAGAGTGGCTCCCCAGGAACAGGGGGCTGGCAGCCTGGCATGTAAAACCCCGCAATCCAATCTTTAGTTCCTCTATGTTGGGGAGGAGAGATCCACCAAGCATCTAGTTCAGGGCCTGGCTGAGACTGACGCTCATCTTGCCCTGCACAGAAGTTTCATTTAGAACTGACCCTGTGCCAGCCCCACACTAGGCACTGGGCACAGCAAGACACATCCCCAGGCTCAGGGGGGTGACCCCAGCAAAGAGCATTCACCCAGCTGGCTTTCAGTGCCACGTGGGGGTCAGCCTGCAGGATAACAATGACTTCAGATCTGAGGGGACTGCAGGGTGGTTGCTGGAATCCTCAGGGTCCTCCTCCCTGTGGTGCTCAGCTGCAGGAGGAAGGGCACACAGTGCACTTTTCTGTTCCACTAAGCCAGTGAGAGACCTCCAATGCTTGCAACAGGAAGGCTCTTTACTAAAACACTGAGGTGGGCAGTGGAGGACAGAAGTACAGCGTAAGTGAGGGTGCTAAGTGCGCAAACCAGGGAGGCCGGGACATGTAAGTCTGTCTCTGTGGCATAAACATCAGAAGAAACGTCTTAGCGAAAAGAGGCCCGGTGCCCTGCACGTAGCCGCTGCACGGGAACGGTGGCTGAGCTGAATCAGCTAGGCTATGACACTGGAGACCTGGTGGCATGACACAAAAGATAATGGTAAGGGTGGCCAGGTGACGGAGGGCCACAGGAACCTGCCTCGAGGTCTCCACAGCGCCCCACGCACATAAAGAAGGGTTCAGTGGAAAGTTCCGTGCTATTCTAGGACTAAATTTTAAAGTGCTGAGGGTTTATGAGAACAACTAAGTACTAGAGAAAACATTTGAAAATAAGAGGGAGCTGTCCTCGTGACTGCCGCCTGCCACTGGGCCGGGTGAACTGGCGCTCTTTACTCTGTTTCTAAAGTGTCCTGCTGAAGGTGACAGCCCCTGAGAAGGTGACAGCTTCGAAAGCTGATGGCTCTGGCTCCCAGGTCCTTGCCAGTGTTCGTGCTCATGCCAAGCATACCTGCCACTGAGCCACTCGTGACCCAGGTCCCATCATTTTCTTCTAGCCATCATAGCTAGAACAAACTATGTGCATCGTAGAAGATTATGCAGCCTCAAGAAGTGATTGAAGGAGGACTTGTTAGTAAGTGAATTTCAAATTAAATCTTTCCAAAAGACTAGAAATATGGGTCACTAAAAATAAATCATAAATAAAATTAATGAATTGACTTCACAGTCTGACCGAGAAAGCCTGGAAAAAAACTGAAATTCTGATGGCGTTTGCACTCGGGTTACTTCTAGGCTTTCATTCCGCTTTACGGTTATAACCCGTGATGTAGAGGTCTGGCCTACGTAAGCAAGGAAGGCCGCAGTGCAAACAGGCTTCACCCTACACCAGAGGAGTGTGGGAACTGGATGTGCAGGTAGCTGAAGTGTCCCCTACACACACACACACACACACACACACACACACACCACCTACTACTGCAGGCAACATACACGGAGCAGTTGCAACTCCTGTGTTTGAGAGAGAAGCAGTGAGCAGCTGAGGCTGTGGTACTGGACAGTTTATGTCCAGCAACCGGTGAGAGGACAGAGAGATCCCAGTCCCATTTCTGGTCAGTCTTGGCTGTCCAGAGCAGTGCCCTTCGCACTAGAAGTAACAGAGCAGCCCAGCTTAACACACCGTGCAGTAAAACAGCACCCAGATATTTTCAAATTCAAGCCTCCCAGCTTTGATTATTTCATTTGAAGGTTTCAAGGAGAGTTATTGTTGGGCTCAAATGCTGATGAAGAAGGAAGAAATGATAGAGGACTTCTTCTTCCTAAGAAGGAAGAATTTGGGCTCTCTATCTCCAGGAAAGACTGCATTTGGTGTGTTTGGTTCAGTTCCCAGGGACAGAGTAGGGTGGAGAATGCCGTTTCTGAGCATTTAGCAACTAAACCAGCAGTGCCTGGAACAGCACGCCAGGACAGCCTCGGTCCTTCTTGCTGCTGTTTTCTGCTGTGCCCCTGAAATCATAGGCCATGACAGGGAAGGCACTCCAGTCACAGGTTTTAGGCTTTCCCTTGGGATGTTCCGGTGGGTGTGGAGAGGCAACATGGTCACTCAGCTCAAAGGAGCTGACACTGATGCTGGGGCTGTCACATGACTTGATTACGTGGACAGGGAATGCCAGACCAAAGCGAGGCCTGCGGTGACACAGTTGGGTTTTGCTTTCTCTTGTCTTCACTAACTTCTTTGCCAAAGAGGGCAACTCTACTTTTCAGGTGCAAAGGATCTGAGTGAAGGATTAACAGTACAAATGGTGATAGAATCAGGATCTAAAAGAACATGACCAAGTCACATAATAGGGAAATCTCATAAGGTGGACGTTGAACAATATGGAATTCAGCTGAGCATAATTCATGGGGTTTGAGGAATTGAATTGGAAACTAATTTATTCTGCTTGGTTCATCAGGATGTTGTGGAGGCAATGTGGAGACATCGTTCAGGGGTCTTGCTGGTGGTGTGCCGCAGGCTGCATCTACCCAGGGAAGACGAGGCTGGGAATCATCGGCCCTTAGGTTCAGCATCTGTGGGAGATTGGGAGCATGAGACGCCTCTATTCTCACTCTGGTCTGCTCCAGGAGCATCCTTCACAGAGTGGAGAACAGCTACTAGGACATTTGGGTAGTGTGTGGCCTCTCAGAGTCCTGGAGAGACTTTCCAGTCATACTTCTGAGAACTCTGCCTGCTTGGTAAGGATAACTGAGGGCAGTGAATCCGGCTGGCACACGGGTACCCATGGCTGGAGCAGTGCATCATGGTCAAAAGGCCAGGGCTGAAAACCAAGCTCCTCCTGCACTGATTCATTTGTGAAAGCAGCAGAGAGGAGTTGGGGACTGACCAAAGAGACACAAAGAAAATCAATTAAAAGCATGAGGAGTGTAGTTCTTTTTTTTTAGACTCTGCCTGTGCTTGGGCTTTCGGGTGTTGCTTAGAACACCCATGCATCTGCATTTTGGCAACCCCACTGCGGGCTCCCTTGGGGAACTTGCTCTGACCCTGCTGTGCGTTCTCGGTGGGCTACAAAGCAGGCCATCCTGACTCTCTCCATTGGCAGCAGCACAAGCTCCAAGTGAACCTTGGGTCTCTGTCTGCACTTGGAGCTGCACACAAAGTGGGGAGCAAGGATAACTACAGACCCAGCCAGACGCTTCCACTTCATTTTGGCTCTGCTAGAGGTCTGTTGAGGCTCTTCCTTTCCTGAGCTGAGTTCGCCTGCTTTTCCATCAATGATCCGACCTTTTAAGACAGTTATTTTAGCCAAATGCTATTGTTTAATATGTTAGGAACAAAAAGAGATCTGAAGATCCTGTCTGGGGCCAAGGAGACAGCTCAGTGGCTTTAGTGCCTGCCTGGCAAGTGCAAGGTCCAGAGTTTAATCCCTGGTACCAATAAATAAGTAAATAAATAAATAATCCTTTCTGAAGAAGATTCTATGGAGGCACAGGGAGCCCTTCAAGTCCCTTTCTTCATGACATTCTTTCAACAATGGTATGTATCACCATTGATTGTGCTGTCATAGGAATGATTTGTTTCTAGGAAGCGGTTGGATTTTTCTATGGCTTTGGCAACAAAGTCACTCACATGCTTACTAACCTTATTGTCAGTAGGTGTACATTAGTAAGAGAGAGAAGCCCAGAAGGGCTGGTAAAGACCAGGAAGATTCACAGATGGGTACAGGCTGACCAGAAGTCATCTTGGTTGGTCTGGGGAAGAGTCGGGTGAAGTCATCAGATCATGTTGAAGTCCCATTGAGACACGAGCCCTACTGCCTTGAGGAATTCAATTCCATCTTGAGGTAAAGCTTCCTGGCCTAAGCCGGATATAGATAACTGGAGACAGCGCTCAGCTTGCTATGGGATAACTGTGGCAGATACATTGATATCTGCATTTCTTTTTTTAAAAGATACATGAGAAAAAAAATTAAATCCTTACTGCTTGGCCTGACCCACTATTGCCAAGGTTGTTGGATGCCATGTTTTCCACAACTATGTCTTGAGTAATTTGTTTGTTTGGTTCTGTGATTATTTTCAGAGAACCTATGAGAATGAGGACAGATCTGGCCACGACATCACGGAGCTCAGGGACAGACACTAGTCAAAGAATCAGAAACTGAAGCATGACTGCAACTAGTATTTGTATGAGGAAGATGCACACAAAATGCTGTGAACACTTCAAGAAGAGGCCTCCCCTCCCAGATTCAGCAGGCTCCGCTGGAGCCTGAGGGAAAATCCATAGCAGGAGGAGTGGGCATCCAGCAGGCGGAGCAGGGACCCGGGTCTACTCCTGCTGGGTGAGTGGTGCCCTTATTCCATCTTTATCTTTTTTCACCTCTCAGATCCAGTTTGGACTCTGATAGGCTGCTTTATTTTTACCTTGGAAAATCTGTCAGAGGCAAAAAGAAGCTTATCTTTGTTATTTTTGAAGGAATGGAATAATTTATCTTATCTTTTCCCAGAAACATTCACTTCCTAGCTTGAATTTAAATCTTTGTTTAATTGATCTGTTTTGTAAATTTGGGTTACTATGACAATAAATTGATTCACTTCAAAAGCTATCAACAGCAGATTGTCTATTCTGCTTTCTTTGTTGGAAATATTGTAATAAGTAAAATGTCAGCAATAACCAGAAAATTTCAGGGACAGGGAAATACTGTACAGGAGTTTGGCAAAACAGGACGCACATTCAGATTCCCTTAACATTACAGAATTTATTATCTTGTGAATAATTGAAAGATATTAATCCATTTCATATGAAAGCACAAGACTGCATTGATGAATGATAACTTTCATTTGAAAATCACCTACTTTTATGCAACAACTCATATCAACATTTATTGAGCTTCTACTATGAGCTGGGAACTACACTATGCTCTAGAAATCAAAAGGTGAAGTAGATAAACTCCTTATTCCATGCCAAAGCTTACAAAGTGGGGGTTTTCTTCTCATAAACCGAAATATGAAAAAATGCCATGATGCTGACACCAGACACATGCCGTTTCTTTATGAAGCACATCGTGAAAAATGCAAGGCCACATTTAAGCAAATCACAGCGTCTTCAGTGTGCGTCTTCTATTTTCTAAAAGCAGTGGATGTGAGCTGGACATATTACTCCAACCCAAGGCCTGGTGGCAGAAAGGTCAGCCCACCGACAGGCAGCATGAAACCCAGACTCTAGGAACATCCCCCAGAGGGCCAGGAATTCCATATTATGTGAAGACAATGTCAGTGAATCACTGCCAGTCAGCAGTTCTACGCTCACATTCATCTCCTTCCCACCACTAGGGCAAGCACTGAACCTGCAGCTTATGAGAGCAGAGCTGTGTTTTGGCTCATGGTTCCAATGGGCTCAGTCCATGGCCGCTGGCTGCAAGGTGTACATGATGCGGTGGAAGGCCCGGTACAGGAACACTGTTTGCCCCCATGACCACCAGGAGGCAGAGAGTGAGGGGAGAAGCAGGGACAAGGATACTCCCTTCCAGGCCACCCCAGTGAGCCATCTTTTCTGGTCAGACCCCGCCTCCTGACTGCATGTTCAGTCATGAATGTATTGGTGGGGGGACCCATTGATGAGTACACTGCCCTGGTGATTCAGTCACGTCCCAAATGCCCACCTCTGAGCACAGAAGGCTCCGGGAGACATTTCAGGTCTAAACTATAACAGTACCATAAATAAGAGACAGCCTGGCATTGAGGCAGAGGGCCTCCCTCAAATTCTAGCAGTGCCAGGTTTCAGCTGTGTGACATTGGGTAGGTCTGTTCTCTTCTGAGCTTGCTTTGCCCAGCTGTACAATGAGGACCACACTAGTGACTCTGCGAGGCAGTTATCATAAAGATCAACTCAGCCCATGCCTGTGAAGCTACTGGAAGAGCGCCTCGAGTACATGCTGTGTGTGGGAGAGCACGTCGGTGTGCCCCAGCTCCCCCAGGGTGCTGCGCTTCCTTCTGGGCTGGTTGAGGAGACCCCGCCCTGCACATGCTGCCTTCATGTTTCTTTATGCCCAATTCGTTTCATACTTTTGAATAAGGTTACTCCCTGACCTGTGTCTTTCCACATTTCATGGCTCAGGAAACTTACTAATAAGCCATTGAACAAATAAAAAGAAAGTCCTCCAGAAGAGAAAAATCAATATAGGACATTGATATTCCAGAATTTAGAAAAGAGAGTCTGTGCAAGAAAATCGATTTGAAGGCAGCAAGGGGATTTTGTCACAAGAGACATAAGACCTGGCATGCCTTGGCCTTGAGCTCCTGCGCTAGGTCTGCCAGGTCCTAGTTATAGAAGGTGAATCACGAAGGGCGCTTTAAGTTCTCTGAGCTTGAGCATTCTCTTCTATGAAGTGTGCATGAAAATGGAGTTAATTTATGTCAACTGCATAATAATGGTGTCGGTATGGGGCAGAAATTATAGCTGTTACTCCTATTACCATGCGTGTGTAACTCAGGTGGATTTGTAGATTACATGAAATAGAAAAAAGAAAACACAAGAGGCTGAAGCAAGGGGATCACAAGTCCTGTGTTGCCAGCCTGGGCAATTAAGATATAAAAAGACCTTGGCTCAAAATGAAAAACAAAAAACAGGTTGGGAATGTAGCTTGGTGTGGAGGGCCTGGGTTCAATCCTAAATACAATAAAATAAGAAAGAGAAAACAGCAAGAAAGGAAGAAAAGAAAAGAAGGAAAGGAGGAAAAAAGAGAAGAAAGGAAAGCAAAAGATGTTAAGTGTTCTTTTAATCTTTTAGATTAGAGAACCGACTTTTGACCAAGTGGGCAGGGGTCAAAGTTCAAGCCCCAGTGGCCTTTGTGCCTTCTTCCTTTCTGTTCCTTTCCCACATCAAAGATGAGGGATAAATCTGAGTCATTTGCAGGAGAATAGATATACCTTGAGGCCATGGCGTTAAGTGAGAGAAATCAGACATACGTGCTTGCGTATTGCAAGGTTTCTCTTAGAAGAGAACCCTGAAGCATAAATGAAGAGCAAAATAAAGATAGATTAGAGGCGATGAAGAAAGCTCTTCTACGGTAGGAAGGAAACCACGAGGTGGGATGGATGCGCAAGTGTGCGTGCCAGCTCCCTCAATGAATGTGACTGTCGCGTACTGCAAACATGGGCTAATAAGGGTTAAAATTGAAAAAGAGGGGCAGGGAGATGGCTCGTTGGTCTAAGCACCTGCCTGGCAAGCACAAGCACCCAGGTTTGATCCCACTACCACAAGCCAAGATCCCCCACCAAACCTGCCACTGAAACCAGGTGTGGTGGTGCACGCCTGCGATCCCAGTGCTGGAGGCTGAGACAGGAGGACCACTAGGAGTCTGAGTGTATAACCAGACCCTGGACTAAATTTAAAAGAAAAGTTGACCCAGGAGTTACACGCAGTGTGAGCAGAGAGCTAAATGACACAACTATAGAGGTTGGAACTAGGAAAGGCCTAATAGCAAAAAACACAGAAGTGGGTAATTACAGTGATGGCTTTGACTGCTCATTGGCTAACCTAAGTTGTTAGATTAAAAAATAAAAGGAGCTTGATGCTGAAGATTGCACAAATAATCAGGTGAGTCTTCTCACTGAGAAAATAAACCTGTCTTCAAATTTAGGTTTCAAAACACCTCAAAAACCTCTGAGGGGCTCAGAGGAAGCAGCCAGCCCTCCCATCTCCCGTGGCTGAGTCCTGACCACAGGCCATTCACTTTTCCATAGAGAGTGTCACAGCACTCCAACAGCCAGGCAGGCATCTCTCCCAAGGTGAGCAACTGGGCAACCCACCTTCCTGCAGCGCTTCGGAAAATTATAATGTTCTGATTTTTGTGGAGAGAAACTGAAAGTGCAGAGAAGAGCCTTCCACTCTCTACAGCAGTTTGAGAGCTATGAGCACATTCATTGCTTTGCTGTGTACACGCGTGTGTGTGCACGGCATGTGCACATGTGTCTTGTATATTTAAGTGTGATGTTACCACTTTCTGCCCAGTGCTCACGCAACACGATAAAAATCGGCAACTTATAAGTTGACAGCCAAGATGGGCACTGCCTGCGTAGTGCGCGTCAGGACCTGCGGGCGGCCACGGAGGATGAGAAGCCGTGTGCTCAGCTCCCAGAGGGCAGCAGGTTGTCTGTTGGCAGAGCCCGGCCCCCAGCCCGGCGCACAATGTGCATTTCTAAGTGTGCTCCTCCTAGAAGCTCTCCTGGGCCACCTGCTGACTTAGTTTCCCTCCCTAAGCATCTAACAGCCTGCTCTGCTCTTCTTGTCTCATTTTATTTGCACAGCAATTTTTTCTTTTCTTAACCAATAATGAGCAGCAGCATTTGGTCTAACCTAGGACACAGCATCGTGAGCCCTGTACCAGTGGAAGACAAATTAAGAAAGCTTATTCTGGGCTGAGGAGATGGCTCAGTAGAATAAGTGCTTCCCTGGCAAGCACAAGGGTCTGAGTTCAATCCCCGGTTCTGCAAAAAAAAAAAGCTTATTCTACCAACTTGCTATCTTATTTTTCTCCTCTTCCCTGGTTTAGTGTGTGTGTGTGTGTGTGTGTGTGTGTGTGTGTCCTTCTATTGCAAAGGAAATTATTTGACAAATGACAGAAATATCAGGGTATGTAAAGAATCTGTTTACGAGCAGTGATGGCTCACAGAGATCTTACCTTTCTCGCAAGCAGCCCTGTGCTTCTTGGCATGAAGAACAGTAAAGCTTCAAATCTTTGTGGGCGCTAATGAGGGCTTGTAGTGCTTCAGGAAATTGTAATCCAGAAGCCATAGTACAGGTCAAGAGGCCAGTTCCTCCTATACAGAGCTGGGCTCGGAAGAAAAACAGCAGCTTTGTGCCTGAGGTCTAAAGAGACACCACCGCCAGGCGCTCCTGCTAAATGCACTTGGGGCCCACCAAATGTTCTGAAAAACCCCACATTTCTGGTAATCTTCAGCTGTGAATTAGCAAACAGAGAAGTGTCCTAAATAGTCTTGAATGTGAGGCTGAAAAGAGAGGAATAAAATGTTATTTGGATTTTCTTCAGACGATGGCCATCACAAAGCATCCATTTTGACTTTGAATATGTGTCCTGAATTCTTATCTGCCCTATTTATATGCAGAGAAATGTGTGTGTGTGTGTGTGTGTGTGTGTGTGTGTGTATGTATAGGGGGTAGGTCTTTTGCAAGTGCAGAAGTTGAATGTTTTACTTACTTTGGCTCCTTGAAAAATGACTTAAAATGATTATGTGCACTGACATAAATTATTGGCTTGCATTCTCCAAATGAAATAAAAAAAAAAATCCCCAGTGCTTTGGTATATCCTCCTCTCCAGCTCTGATGCTGTTTTCTGTTTGTGTATTTTGAGGTTGAGGGTTATCTGTGACTCATTGGTAAGCTCCAGTTCAATCAATTTAGAAAGAACTTTTAGGGCTGAGTTATTTTTAAATGCCTGAAAATGAGGGAACTGTAAATGGAAATCTAATCACAGCTTAACCTGTAGTGGTGCAAACAGCCAACTATGAAATCAAATGAGTTTCCAACCCTCTTAACCCATTAGTAGTTCCTCTCCAGCTCTGCTGCCCACACAGCAAAAGGGAGAGGCGCCCAGGGTGGGATGGGGTGGAGAGGAAGGCGCTCTCTAGGGCGCAGCGATTTCCTCGCAGACAGCGTGCCAGCCCACACAGCGGACAGCCTCCCGCGCTGCGCGTGTGCAGACTCCTCTCGAAGCCTCCCTAGCAAAGGTGGAGCAAAGCCTGCAGTGTCTAGCCCCGGGGTTCACATCCTGATAACCAACAGCTCAGAGCCTTGGCCTCCAGCATCCTGGGGGCGGCTGAGCTGCCCAGCTCAGGCTCTCTGTTGCCACTTGTGGCCGTTTGACATTCCTGAACCTGTCTGTGGCTCTTCTCCTCCTTGCTGCCCTCCACTTCCCCACTGCCGCTGCCACCCTCCCTCTGCCTCTCTTTCTCTTGCCTTTGTGTCCGCGGCCTTCTCCTGTATGACTCAGGATCCTCAGCTCCTTCCCGAAGCTCCACTCCACTCTGAATCTGAGTGACCCAAGAGTTCCTCTCACAGTAACTGAATAAGTAGCCAGGAGCCACCTGGGGGCCACACGCCCGCGGCTGCGTGTCTCCTGCCAGTGTGTGTCTCACGGGCCCGTGCTGACACAGGCGGTGGAGTGAACTAATGTGTGTTCAGCTTCTTACTTTTGATTTTGTAGTCAGTCCTCTTTAGAGATGGCAGATGGTCCCGTATGGTGGCAAATGCACCCGTTATTGCAAAATAGCAGCTGATATTCACTACTCATTCAATCATCACATCTTTGTCACCTCTCGAGCTGCCTTGCCAGCTACTCTGAATCCAGACCAATGCAAAAGCCACCATGAACCACGGAGTCCACGCTGGGGCTTAATGAAAGCCAGGCCAGACTCTTTCGTCTCTCAGTAGAACAGGCAAGCTTGTTAAGCACCCCTTTGGCGCCAAGGGTACTTACCCCCAATGACTTGCTGAAGTCAGACCAAGCCTCTTGTGAACATTTGCTGACAATGTCGGAGTACAGGTGAGAGCAAAGCCAGTCCCTCTTCCTGCACATGTACTCATGAAGAGGAAAACAAAAGACAAAAGCCAAAGTACACATTTTTCTTTTCTTTATTGGATGTGGAACTTGAGGAAGGCATATTTCTTTGGATCCCGAGAGACAAACTGGGAGTCTCTGTGGCACTGAGACAGTTGTCCGTGGGTGTGTGGTGGGAGGAGAGCTTGTTCTTACACTGTTATCCCGGTTTCCCCGACTCCAAGCACAAGCAAGAAGGAGAGCACAGTGTCTCCGCCTTGAAAGAGCTGGAATCCAGCAGAAAGAATGAACAGCACCTCTTCATCCTGCTGTTGCTGCTGTCCGTGCGCCTCAGACCCTAGTCACTGTTCCGCTTTCAGGAATTGTAAATACTCTGGCCTGACCAAAGCGAGAGGAGCATGAACTGCCTGTTATCACGCACACACGCACACGCTAGCAGCTTCCTGCTTGTCATAAGTGGTCGTTAAGTTCTGTTCGGCTCTGGAGCCACAGTAGGCCTGGGGTCCTTCCACGAATGCGTTCAGTAGCTGAATGTGCCTCTAGGAGGTGGCCAGGTTAGAGGCGTGTCACTGGGACTGAGGCCTGGAAGGTTGCATCCTGTCTCCCTCCCAGGACGCTCTCCCCTCTCTGCTTCCTGCCACCACAGTGGGAACAGCTCACCTATGCCACCCGGCCCTCTACAACGCAGCCTGCCTTGGAGCCAGCAGATGATGGCTTGAAGTGCTGAACAACTGCGAGCTCAGGTAGGCCACCTCCTTGAAGTTACAGTGTTGGACATTTTGTCTCAGAGACAGGGAAAGTGACTCCAGTGAGGGCTTCGGTGGCCCTTCCTTGCAGCATGCCGTGGGAATGCTTAATAAACTGGCAGTTGATTTATATTCCAAACTGCGTTCAAAGAATTCCTTCACAACATTGTGAATATAAAAGAAAGTATTTCATCTTAAGTTTTAATACGTGGGATAGTTACAAGGTAATCTGTCATTTACTGCCATCAAATGGAGGACGTGCAACATAGAAGAAGCTATGTTGAAAATGAAGAGAAGATTTATAGAATGTGGTTTCAATTCTATTTATGACACTGAAATATATGTAGGAATATGAAAAAGACTAATGTCTCCATGTTAAAGAAATCGATTTCCAGAGTGCCAAGTGCAAAGGTGTAATTGAAATTGACCCATTAAATGATTATATTATTTGTGTACCAAATCTAATATATTTCATGAAACTATGGAGCTGTTTCCATAACTACCTGCCAAACTCTGTGTATTGTTCCTAATTAAGTTTCCTAAATGTACATATAGAAATGTGAGATTGCAGAATTATCCAAGTAATATGTCTCTACATTTATGAAACCTGCTCCAGAGAACTGAGACCAGGCAGAGCGTTTCTCATCTCACGACTATTTCATGGTGAGGGCGAGCCGCAATAAACAAGGTGACATGAGGGCTATTCAGGAAGGGTTCCCAGTTGAATTTCTGAAATAGCCTTAGAAATACACCTTTTTCCCCCTTATTTTTTTCCCAGTAAGTCACATTTTGGTAGGCATTTAACCTGTTCAGTCACATTTAAGACCTAATTTTCGGGACATTACTAAGATACAGGAAGATGCCAGGCGCATGGCTTCTCAGACACTCAGTATTCGTCATGGTGGTGCCTGCTCTGTAAACCAGCTCCAGTGTGAACGGCGAGAGATGCCGGCCAGCTTCATTAACGTAAAAACATTTAGCTTTTGTTATTGTTCTTAGTGCGCTACATTCACCTTTTGGTCAGGGCTCTGGCGCGCAGGAAGAGCGCCGCATCCTTTGTCGCATTGGAAGGATGAAAGGGAAAGCTACTTTTTTTCTGAATGACTGAAAAACCTTTCCTTTTGTTTTGTTTATATTTAATTCCCATTAAAAAGTAAACAAAACAGATATTTATTTTATTAGAGGATTACTGACGTCATATAATTGCATATACTTAAGTAAACAATGTCATGACATATATATATATATATA
>NDGM011194957.1:0-10720 GCA_002564305.1 Octomys mimax
GCGCAGGCTAGCAGGAAGCTCTCCGCACACTCACCGGAGCTGGGGTGGGGGTGGGTCTGCTAAAAGTTTAATAAAAGTTTAATTTAATAACAAAAAGAGAAACAACACCTCAAGTGAACAAGCAATCCAAAATCAAATGAAAGATGATTCACATTAGCAAGAAATCCAAATGGAATATTCTAATTAAAAATAAATATTTATAGAATACATAAAAGTATTCATATAAAAACTTCTTATAAGAAACATATACACTCTAGGATATATATGATTCAAAGAAAAAATGGACACTGAACACAGAGCCTGGTTCAGCTACATCAATATTGAGTAAAATGGATCATATGGCAATATGTATACACTATAAGCAAGTTTATTCATAATGAGAATATTCCCATTTGCTGAGAAAATGTAATAACTCTAAATTTTTAAATGTTTGTACAACTTCAGATATGTTTTATTAAAATTGAAAAGCATCACCATAAGAAATAAGCAAATTCATCTTTTTTAAAAAATGAATTCAGGACAGGGTCTGCAGGGTGTACAGGGTCTCATTACATCGATCGGACTCGTAGTGATTGTCCTGTTTTCAGCCTCCCAAGTGCTGTGGTTACAGGTGCGGGCCACTCTGCCCAGTCTCGATCTCTGTCTCAGCGCGCCCAGGGGGTGGGGCCAGCACAGCAGCATTCACCATTTTAAAGCAATATTTTAACACATTTTAGCACACTTCTTCCAAAAATTGATAAGCCCACATTCTCCTCTTGTTAAAAACTACTGGGTGAAATTCAACAAGAACAATTTGCAAAAATAAAAAGATAAAGTGTATTTATAAATACATTTTAAAATGTATTCATTTAATAGGTTTACATGGAGTGCCTGGAATTTAAATGTAGTTGATTTTATGTTAATTGTCTTTGTAAATCATTGTAAAGTTGAAGGCTATCAATATAATAGTTTGTGGCTGTTGGTCTCAAATCACTAGATATGAATTAAAAAGCCACTACTTTTTTGGATATGTCTGATTTCAAGTAAATAATGGATGTTGAACCAAAACAAACCAACCAAACTTTTTGCCTTTTGAATAGTATTTTAACATTAAGGGAGAAATCTTAATAATTTCTTTTCATTTTTGTATTTTTTAAATGTATAAAATTTTCTTTTAATAGCTATATTCAGCCACTAATTACTTTTAAAAATTATTATTATTATTATTATTATTATTATTATTTTGCTTTGTAATTTTAAGTTACTTGTTTTCCAAACAGGACAAGGGTCAAACCACTTTACTGTTGGCATTCAAATTACATTTCCGGATAGAAGGCACTTTCATCTTTGACAATTTTTCATAGCATTTGCTGCTTCACTTTCTAGATTTCATTCCCAGTGGGACCTATGTCATATAGGCCTCCAACATGGCTGCTGATGGCCAAAATGGGAATCATCCTGCATGTTACAGGGTGCCTGGCCCAAGTTGGCCCATAAGGATCTGAGTCCTAAGTCAAAAGGACATTGTTTGCACCTTAGGAGCTGCCACCCTAAGGTTCTATTTGAGAGAGCATGTGATCAAGAAGACCCCATTGTATGTTGTACACCACAGAAAGACCACACTTCACAATATGGTGTTGGAGGAGTGTTGACAAAAGCAATACCACCATCAAATTACAGAATAGTTGTATCCTTTCTCCAAAGTCCATGCCTACCCTTTAAGCGCATCTCATGGCACCCAATCTCAGTTGGATGGGGTCTACCTCTTTCTGATATAGAGGTTTCAAGCCATGTAGCAACATATTAGTGAAGCATCATATAGTGTCATGATGCATGTGTCCACTGTGTCATGCTCAGAGTAACATGTCTACATACTCAAATACTTATCATTTTGTTGTGTGGCAAACATACAAAATTTTTGCTACTAGCTGCTGTATCATTTTTTCTAAAGATCCAGTACATTGTTAACGTCCATAGTCATTCTATTGTGAAACAGAACACTGGAGCTGATTTCTTCTACATAATCAAAATTTAATCCCAACAGACCAATCTTTCCCCCTTTCTCCCTTCTTTTACCCTCTTCAGCCTTTGCTAACAACTATTCTATTCTCAACTGCTGTGATTACATGAGTGAGATTATGTGGTATTGGAATTTGTGCTTGGCTTATTCCATGTGACATAATGATCTCCAATTCCACCCATCTTGTCACAAACCACAGGAATTAATCTTTTTTTGTGTAAGAACAGTATTTTATGAAAGTCCTGTAATTCGTTATGAGTTGTATCTGACTTCTTTCCCTCCACAGAATGTACATGTGAAGTACCTTGAGATGTGTGCAGTATGCCTTTTAGTTGCTGAAAATTGCGCATTGTGAGAAAGCACAGTCAACAGTACTCTGTTGTACTTTCAGTGATTGGTTTTTGGTTACCTCAGATAAATTTGGTTTTAATACTCTTGTACAGTAAGTTTTGAGGACATAAGCTTTCTTTTCTCTTGGACAGATATCTAGGAAGGCAATTACTGGGCCCTGGAAATTTCTAGTTAATTTTCTAAGAAACTGACAAGTTATTTTTACCATTCTGTGCTCTCTCTCACAGCTCATAAGAGTTACTGTCACTTTACATCCTGTGCAGTGCTTGGTATTACCCATATTTCAATTTTAGCTATTGTCTGTTGCTACAGATTTAATTTACTGTACTCTTGTGATTAAGGTTGGCCATATTTTCATGTGATTATTGGCCATTTATATAAATTCTATGGTGAAATAATGGCTCAAAACCCTTAAGTTTTACTTGACTGGCTTGTCTTCTGTTAAGTTTTATATGTTTGTCTTATATTCTGATTTGAACTTTATTAGATATGCATACTATAACATTTTCTTATAAGCTATGGCTTGATTTTTTTATTTGATTTAGAAATCAGTGTTTAATTTTAATGAAGTCACATTTATCATTTTTATTTATTTATGATTAATGAATTTATTATCTTGTCTAAATAAAACCTTTCTCTATTGTAATATAAGAATTGTCTTCTACTAATTGGGTTTCTTTTATCTCAGGAAGTTATCAAGTTATTCCAGATTAATTTCTCTTCATGGGACTATCTCAGAAGTCTTGTATAAAATCAGTTGCTCATGTGTAAGTGTCTAATAGTTATGGGCTATGAGTTTAGGCCCCTGAATCAGACTTCCGAATGTAAAGCTCCATTTCAACCACTTATAGGATGGTGATCTCGCACAACTTATTTAACTGCTGAAATCCCCAGTTCACTCGTTCTATTCCAATAGTAAGTAAGAGAGAAATGCTTAAATGTGTGAAATTTTCAAAACAGTGAATTATAATGTGTAAAAAGGAAATTGAACTATAAGCAAGTTTGGTTTGACAAAATATGTAAGAGCCTCACAACATAAAATTTCTTTCATCTGAAGAATTTACTTTTTTTCTTTGAAAAATAGAAAAACAAACATGAATCTAATAGTTTTAACATTTCCATTTTTCAGAGACATAGTGAGTCTGACATGTATGACCTTATGGCTGTGGTGTGCAGCATGCACGGTCCTAGGGATGTTAACCGCCACATGCAGCGGGTGGTGGGAAGGTCCAGGCTCTATGGGGGCCCGTGGTGTACTTTCACTTCAAGCGAGTTTTGCCTCTTTCAAGAGAATAAAGCTCACATTCTCAGTGGGCAGACCAGAGGTGGAGGGAGTTCATCTAAAGAAGTATGAGAGAAGCACTGAGTGTCGGCTGGCTTCCTGGAGCTTCCCCTCTCAGCCCCGCTGGCCTCCATGGGTACTGTCACCCTGGCTCCAGCGCTTCAGTCCCCTGTTTTAGACCCAGCAAGCCACATGTGTTGTTTTTCTTAATGTATGGGAGATGTAGTAAGACATTGTTTAAAACTATCAAATAAAAAGAAGAAGATAAACATATCCAGAAAATAGTGTTAAAGAGACAGATTAGTTTGTAAAATCTTGTGCAATTTTATAGACCCCTTGCTTGAATCTCTCACATCCTGAAAGGCCATCATTACTACAAGATTACTGCCTATGACCTGACATCTAGGTGTTCTCTGGAATGCTTGGATATCACAGAGTAAAACCAAAGCAGCCTCCTAGTCAAGAGTCCTCACAATAGGTTCCACTCTGTTGGAGAAATGAAAAGGCATCACGGGCCCCCATAGAGCCTGGAGGTTTCCACGACCCACTGCTTGCAATGGTTAACATCCCTAGGACCCTGCATGCTGCACACCACAGCCACAGGTCATAAATGTCAAAAACAAGTGGGGATAATCCTAAAACTAACATTTATTCACATCATTTACGGGGTAAACAGTAGGCTGGGGTGTTTTAAATTTTTAATTATATTTAAAACAAAGTCTACATGTTATTGAAAGTTCATTCTTAAATACTTTCCATAAGATTTTATTTTACTTACAGAAATATTTAATTAATTTATTAGAACTCAAAGTTAAATTTTATAGTAGTACGTAACATAAAATTTGCCAACTTAAGCATTTTTGCACACAATTCTGAGGCATTAAATGCACCCCGACTGTTGGGCAGCCTCTAGCACTGTCCCAGATCCATAACTTGCCTTTTAGGATCATGAGATGGTAAGAGTGCACACTCTTATTACTACTGATGAACACAGTGGTGTATAGAAGCTTTTCTCAGAGAGATTAGGTAACAAACAGAACTATAAGACACCCAAATTCAGAAAGAAGTTTTGTGGTGATTGGTGAAGATGACTCAACCTTATGAGTACAGCACTCTAAAGAGTCTGCTAAAGACTGCTTAAACTCATAAATGAACTAAATAATGCTATAAAACATAAAACCAATGTACAAAAAAATCAGCATTTCTATGAACCAAGAAGACAATCCCTTTTCCAGGCTCATCACAAAAGATAAAATATTTAGGAGCGAATTAATCCAAGGAAGTGGAAGATTTGTCTACAAGCCTTGATGAAAGGAATTGAGTAACACAAAAATAAATAGAAAGATAGTCCATATCCATCAACAATATCAATATTTTAAAAAGTCTACATTACCCAAAGCAATTTATACACTAAATTCCTACAAAAATTTAAAGGCACCTTTCTTCAAAGAAGTAAGAAATATTCATATATGAATTTCTGTAACAGTATATGATACTCTAAGAAGTGGTTTATAAACAATGTAAATTTATTTCTCACAGCTTCAGAGGCAGAGAGCCCCAAATACAGATGAATTTGCTGTCAGTGCAGCTAGTTCTCTGACAATGTCATCCTTCTGCTCTGTCCTGACTTGGTGGATGGGGCAAGACCGTGTGTCAGTCCTTTCTCAAGAACAATGCTCTGATTCATTGTTTGTGCTCATGACCTGCACATCTCCTAAAGTCTCCACCCCCTAAAACCACACTACCTAGGTGATTAGATTTCAAGATAGAGTTTTGCTAGGGAACCAAATATCCACATCCTAGAAATATGCAACCAAATAGAGAAAGCAACCCTGAGCAGGGACAAAGCTGAAGATATCCCATTTTTGTATTTCAAATTATATTACAGAGCTGTAGTAATCTAAATGGAATACATAGGTAAAGTAGACACAGAGATGTGTAGAATGGGAGCTCAGAATAAATCCCGGCAAATACAGGCAACCAATCTTTGACATGGATACCAAGGATATAAAACAAAGAAGCAACCTCTTTGATAAATGGTCACAAGAAAACTAGATATCTATGTGAAGAACAATTAAATTAGGCACCTTGTTTTATACTATATAAAAATCAACTTAAAATGTAACTAATGTAAGATGTGATTCAACTTCTAGAAGAAAATTTTGGAAAGAAGTTCTTTACATTGGTCTTGGCAATGAAGTTTTAGGTAGAATATGAGAAGAACAGGCAACCAAACAAAAATAAACAAAGGGTTATACCACACTGAAAAGCTTGAAACATCAAAGTAGACAACAGGATAATAGGACAACCTACAGAATAATTAGATAATATCCAAAATATTTAGGAAACACATAAAAATTCAGGAGAAAGGAAATAAAGCAGTTATAAAGGGCAAAGAACCTGAATGTTTTCTCAAAGAAGACAAATATATGGGCAGGAGGTGTAAGCACTTGCCTAGCATGCACAAGGGCCTGAGTTCAATCCCCAGTTCTGGAAAAAAAAATCACTAATCATTTGGAAAATACAAATCCAAATCATAACAGTATTGCCTAATACCTGATAATAAATGTTGGTAAAGATTCATAGAAAGGGAAGTCCAAACTGGCACAGTCATTATGAAAAGAGTACAGTGTTGCTTAAGATTAAAGACTAGAATTAACATACGGTCTGTAATCTCACTTCTGCTACTATCCAAAGGGATTAAGTTTAGGATATTAAAGAGATTCTTGCAGTCCTATGTTCACTGAGGCATTATACACAGTGTCAACATAATGGCAGGAGATACATGCCCTTCAACAGATGAATAAGTAAAGACATAGATTATATATATATATATATATATATATATACACACATATACATATATATGCACAATGCATATCACACATATTTATCATACACAAATAAATATGATTCCCAATATAATAAAAACTATTCAAGAAAGAAAGAAATTCTACCATTTGCAACAATATGAATGGACCTGTAGCCCAGAATAAATGAAGTGAGCTGAAAACCACAAGTACCTTAATATCTCATGTACTTGAGGAAATGAGAATAATTAACATCATGGAAGTAGTTAATAGAACAGTAATTGTAGGCACCTGGAGGAATTGGAAATTGAAAGGTATTAGGGCATTGAACATTTCGGTCACACAGATAAGTCAGTCCTGCAGATCTCTTATATGGCTTAGTGCCTGAAAGTAACAGTGCTGTACTGCATACTACTACTACTACTACTAATAATAATAATAATAATAATTATTATTGTTATTGTACTGGGATCAAACTCAGGACCTTGCACTTGCCATGCAGGATCTTATGCTACTGAGCTATCTCCCTGACCCTGTATACTTACCTTTTGATGAGGCAGGAGATCCTATGTTAAGTGTTTTTCCTCCTAAAAATTTTGGAAAAATGATAACCATAAAAGGACTTGTAGGAAACTTTGAGAAATGATGGATGTTTAAAGGCTTGTTGGTATGATAATTTTATATGTGCATAATTATCTTCAGAGAAAGCCAGTTGTTCATTAAATAAATATACCTTTTTCCAAATCAATAATGCCTCAATAAACTACTTTCTAAAAACCATGAATTGTTCACAAAATAGTTATGCAATGACAGAAGTACCTCAGTTAAGTGAGATAATGATAATAGTAATAATAATTAAAAACATACCTTAGAATAAGGCTGAAAATTAGTTAATACACAAAGTAGTGTAGTTGAAACTTCAAAGCACTCTATGCAGATTAGGGTAGGGTCCCCGATAGAACAGGCATCACACATTTTCTATTAGTGGGATTGTTATAATTTCAGGCTGTGCTCAAACAGCAATGTTTTTCCCCCTCAAGTCCCTGTGTAGCTGTCTTATGTCTGAAATTCTTTTCTGCAGATAACTGTACTTCGTTCTGCATTCAACAACTCACTAAAATGTCTGAAACAATGGCTCTATCAAATAATCTATGATAAGATATGCATTATTATTATGATTATTTGTATTTTAGGGAAGGGTCTACAGGATCTCACTACTAGATAGGACTCATAATGATCCACCTGTTTACAGCCTCCCAAGAGCTTGGATTCCACGCATGCGCCTCCACACCCAGTCTCAATTGCCATCTCAGTGCACCCTGAGGGTGGGCCCAGCACAGCAGGCCCAGGTATTGAACCCCTGGCCCCTGCACCTACTTGCAGGAGCTTTAATCCACTGAGCTATCTGGCTGGCTCTTGATATTATATCTCTTTTAAGAAAAAAAATATTTATTTCAATAATAGGGAAGTCCTAGAAAGAAAAGAGTGGAGATAGTAGTTAGAGAAAGAGGAAGACAAAATCTCTTTCTCCTAGCTTAACCAGCACACTAGCTAGCAGACTAGCTATGTGCATTAGCACTTTTGGTCAATGTTTCTGGCTTTCATGTAATACTCTAGGATCCTACTCATAAGAACCCATGACCAAGTTTATTAATATACCTAATAATATAAGAAAAATGACCCACATTTCAAAGGGTAAGTAGATTTTGTACATTCACTGTCTTGGGTGGAGTGAGAAGTCAAGCAGATCAAATAAATAGGTGTGGCTTTGCATTATGTTTTATACTAACTGAGCTTACAGGAAATAAGTTCCTGGAGTAATGATTCCTTCCTTTATGGTAATTCCCAGCACAAAGTTCTGAGAAATGCTATTCTTGGAGAAGTAACTTAATTTTCTGTGGTTATGCCTTAGGTGCAATTGACACTTCTTGGAGTTTCTGGCCAGCAGTTTTGGAGGTCTTACCTCTTCTATGTATTCCACATCTGGTAAGGTAGATCATCTTCCTCTTAAAGGAACATGGGAGGCCTTTTGTGGATATCCTTAAAATATTTTATATGCTGTTCAATCACCTGTGTCTTTAAAGCAAATGCCGAGCAGTATATTTACTTGATGGTATAACACTGTACTGTCAAGACGATCTTGTCACATGATTAAGTTGACAGTGAGAAACAGGAAAGTCACTGTGAGATGGAAATGATCTTCATGCTCCAGGAGGCCAAGCTGCTATAGAAATTCTCATTTTTGTGTGTTCCCCTTATGTATTTTCACTCTATAGTATTCTATTACTTAAAATACACATGTCTTATATACATCCACAATTTCAGAGCCAAGCTTATCCCTCTAGGAGGACTAGCAGCTCAATCATGCATGAGAATCAGCTCCTGCACTTAGACATCCCGAGGAGCAGGAAAGACCTTTGTTGGAGTTCCCAACCTGAAACGCATTTATCCTAACTTTAGGTATGGCTGTGTCCCTAATACATCTTCGGTGTTTGTAGCAATGGATTCTGAGAAGGAAGATTGTGGGGATGATTTCTACCACTGAAGTGTGGCGATGGTTTTGATAACTGCCAATAATAACACAAAAGCTCACGTATCGCTGACAAAATTCCCCAAGGAAATTCCCAGCCTCCTTTCAGTCAAGTTTCTATTCAGTAGCATAGAAACACACAATGTACCAAGACAACGTCTAGAGAGAGTCACAAACAGAGTGACAGCATAACTCATTTCTTCCCTGGGAAGGAACAACTGCTAGAGCTTTTCAGCTACTCAAGCAGGCACACAAAAAGCAAGGCACCCTAGTCCTCCCAGGGTGGGGCATTTTCTCCCATTCACCCGTTGCTAATCCATCACCACTGCATGCTGGAAAACAGTGACAACTGACAGTAAAAAAACTAGAAACTGATCATGAAAATAGTGCAAGCTTCATGGGGAGGGGGAGAAAGAGTGTCCACCAGTAATGATGAGACATCAATTAATTATTTCTGTAATGGTTTCTAAAATTTCAAGAAGAAAAGAAAAGATTGTTCTGTGTGGTTCTCCAGAAGGTTTAGACTTCTACACCTCCCTTCAAGGAGTAGTTCAGTTAAGAGGAATATCAGATTTCCTGAGCTTAACATTTCGTTTAATACCTGGGGAAATGTCATTTTCTGTTTGAACACTATTAAAAATAAAATAACAATGGTGGGAAATCTTGTTTCTTTTAAATATTATGTATGAGAAGCCCAAAAAATTTGCACTGGTGATGCTAACAATAGCCCTGCTATGAAGCATAAGAGTCCTAAGCCTATCTTTTTCTTTTTACCAGCTAAAAAAATATGCTTCAAGTGTTTAAATAAGCACTTAGTTTGATCAAGGTATAAGGATAAAATGAAAAGCAAGAAAGCACTATTTTTTGCTTTCTTGGAGCTTACTGTCTAATTAGAGTCAGGTAGTAGTTAATAATCACACACACACACACACCGCACGCACGTGCACGTGCACGTGCACGTGCACGTGCACTTGGAAATGCAGAAAATAGAGCTTTTGCAAAAGGGAAGGGACCAAGAAGGAAGAAGGATAGAAGGGAGGGGAACAAAAGGACTATGGTAAGTTCTGTGTGCACACCAACTTCCCAGGATGAATGCAATTATTATGCACTGCAAATGTGTACTAATAAAAATTAAAATTTTTTAAATGTATTTAGTACAGGGTCTACAGGGGCTCACTATGTACATTGGACTCATGGTGATACCCCTGTTTTCAGCCTCCTAAGTGCTGGGATTACAGGTGCACACCACAAAGCCCAGTCTCATTTGCCATCTCAGCATGCCCCAGGGGCATACCCAGCACGGCATCCTGGGAATGGAATCCCTGGTCCCAGCATCTGCCTAAGCAGGTACTTTAATCCGCTGAGCTATCTGGCTCGTCCTAAATTAAAATTTTAAACAATATTCTAAGGTGGTACATTATCTTACTAGTACACAGAACAAAAACTTTTAGGAGCATAATTATCTTTCTGTGCAACACACACAGTTTTTCAATCCCATTCTGTTTTATATTCTTTATTCAAAAATTTTGGTTCTAACTTTCTAAATTTATTTCACAATCTAATACCATAAGGGGAACTTGCTGAGTCAGAAAAGTCAGAGAGATCTTTAGTTAAGGAAGTGTTGATTGAGTGGAGGTTGAAAATGAATAGGAGTTTTGTTATTTGAATATTATAGGTGTGTAAATTCAACAAAATATTCTAAAAGAGTCCAGTAGCCCATAATAGTATTGGGTCTTCCACTTCACTGG
>NDGM011194958.1:0-13627 GCA_002564305.1 Octomys mimax
AAAAAAAAAAAAATATATATATATATATATATATATATGTAATATATATATTATATATGTAAAATATATATATTATATATATAGCCCAAGTTCTTGTGTTTTCAACAGAAAAGAAAAGAAAAAGAAAAAAATGTTTTGGAGGGAAAAGATAATTGCATCAAGGATTACCATAAGCATGGTCAAAGGGAAATATTTAGGAAATTTGAAATTTACTAAGAAAAATTTGAAATTATAAAGAACACAGGCTTATCTGGAGAAGCACATAGAAAATCTAGCTTATATGTATGAAATTATAAACAGAACTGCAGAGAAAATAGTTAAGAATGTAAAAAAGGAAGGTATTTTCATAAGAAACCTCTTAGGCTATCAACTCACCCTTGCATTTCTCCTGCTATTCAGAAGAAATAGAAAAAATATGATTATGTAAAATATTTAGAAATTAGAGAGAAAGTGCTTGCTTATTCTGTAGATGGAAGCAGTTTCTCAAATGCTAATACAACTTTTATGCAGCTCTAGAGATAAATTTTTTCTTCATTTTCAAAATTTTGGGAGTATGCTATACTTCTGTCATTTATTTATTCAATTCATTTATATGTTAATTATTTTCCACTTACTTCTTTAAAGTGACAGATGCTCATATCATTCAATTTCCCTGGAGTAATTATTTCAGTTGCATAATAGACTAATAAGGAGATACAAAATTCATTCCTGTGCACACCTGGAGACTAGTACCTAGTGGGGAAGCATGTGAGTGCATGAGGTGTTACTCCTTAGTGAGAAACATGTATGTTGGGAAAAAATTAAATTCTGTGAAGGAAAATAATAAATATTTAGCTAAGAAAATGAAAAAGGTATAGCAATGATTAATTTCTGAGGAAGTAAAAGGGTGTGCAGGGAACAAAATTATTATTTTCTACAACTGAGTAAAACAAGTGTAAACAATGTCACTGGTGTGCATTTATCTATCTGGTTCCAATTTTTAATTCAGTGATTATGATTATCATTCAAAAAATGGATGTCTACTATGTTATTTTATGCAGTTTATTTTTTATTAATTTTTAATATCATTATAATTAAACATCTGATTTTGATTTCCATTCTCTATATATTTCTTATTAATGAATGATTACTTATAGCTTGGAGATTAGTTGTCAATTCAACATTTTAAAAATGGTAACTTTAGGTTCTAAAACACATTCAAAAGGAGGTAGCATTTTCTGTATTAACGAACCAACATAAAACACTTACTTCATTGCTAATCTGTTTAAATATGCTATCATTTTTCACTTTTCAACCACTACCTTACATAACTACATCCAAATAAATTTAAGAGGCTTTTATTGAAAAAGATAATATGCATAACATCCCAATGACTATAAAGTCTTATCTTAGAAAAATATTTGTTGTATTTTATACAAATATAATTCTTGAATATCTCTGGGATGTTATTTTGCTGGGTTTAATATACATAACTCAGAACTTCTTTTTACCCCAATTTAGGATGTGCTATAAGAGAGCTATGTCCCAATTTCTCCCTCTTTTTAAAGCAGCTACAATATTTAATCAATATACCAAATACTCTGGTATGAGAGCAAGAATAAGTAAATATTTCACGAAGGTCTTCAAATATAATTCTAGTTAACCATTTGAGATAAAAATATAGTATTTATACTTCTGAAACAAAAAACCAGAAGAGGCCACACAAATTATTAATAAAATATAATATTAATAATTCTAAAAATCATAAAAATAAATATAATCATAGCATTATGATAAGATACTTGAATATCAATAAAATGCTTGAATATCACATTATAGTTTTAATTATAATGGCTTTTAAGTTATTCATATTTTAGTTTACCTACATGAGCACTATAAAACATTAATTTTAATTAACAAACTTTAGTTTATTAAGAATCATTTTAACGTGTAACACTTTTGAATCTTTAGTCTTTATATTACTTAGCATTAATATGTATGGTATAATATAAATTAGGTTTTGGTCAATTAAACAAAAGATTTTAGTCTCCAAACTTAATACATAACATAATCCAACAATAATGGGTAGATTTTTTAAATTTTGAAACACCAATTTTGAAGCTCTCTTGATGTCGAACTACTGTGGATATGTTTCATCAGTTATTAACACTCTCCTTTCAGGTTAATACAAGGTCAACAAAAATTTGGAGTATTCTTGACCCCTTTCGCAATGTGTAAATTAGTAGTGTAATGGCAAAATTCAGACAGGCAAATGTAGACTAAACTTCCTTTGATGAAAACAACATGAGGTAAAGCTTCCCTACTGAGAATCATCTGAGTTTGTGAAATAGTAATTTAGAATGACTGTCTCTGCAAAGTACAGTGAGAAAAAGAAAATGTGCAAAACAATCTGTAACACCTTTGTACATATCTAGTCATTTTATACTACTATATTATTACACAATTTGAAATACAAAGGATAAAAGATTTGAAAAATAGTTCAAAAGATCTTAGTTATTTATCTAAAATATACTGACTGATTTAGAGTTAACTTGTCCAATATAATTTTAAAATAAGCATCAATGTTGTACATAAATATCATGATATTAAAATTAATTTCTTGGAAAACATAAGTGTTTTAAATGATTGTACAGTACAGAAATAAATTATTAAATACCCATTCAACATTTCAAGCCATTACTATTATTTAAATTTCCCCTTTCTTTTTTATTCTTTTCTCCTTTTACTCTTTAGAAGAAACTGATTATCTTTCAAAATATCTAAGCATATCTTAAACATAACATTTTCTAATAATGTTAAATATGCTGTATTTCTTTCTTTTTTTTTGAGTGTACTTGGTACAGGGTCTCACTATGCAGCTGTGACTCATCCTGTATCGGTCTTCCCAGCGCTGGGGTTACAGGTGTGTACCACTAGGACTCTGTTGTGGGCTCAGTGCTCCTGGGGGCAGAGCCTGTTAGGCATGTAGTGCCAAGGATTGAAGCTGGTCTCTGTGCTTGCTTAAGTATGCTGTATTTCATAAACCATAAAGTTCAAATGTTACTTTACAAAGATGATGACATTACCTCTATTGTAGACTCTGAAACCAATATAAACAAAAACTAATTGAAATTCATATTTGATCATAATTATATAAAACTTTGAAAACTGTATGACAATTTTAAGAAATCCTTCAACTTTCCTAGGGTTAGTATACGAACAAAACGTTGTTCTTGGAAGATCATCTAACAACTAAATTTGTGGAAAGAGTGCTGAGTTATACGTCTAAAGCTGGTCAACTACAGAAGTCGTATGTCAGCATCTCCACATTGCTTTTATTACAGGATATTTAATATAATTTGTATTTCTTCTCATAAATTCATTTTACAGAACAACTTTAGAACAGACAATAATGTGTAGAAAGCAGCTATTTTCATAGGTTAGGTAGCATTTTACTAGCACACAAACTTATAAAGACAACTAATATATTACTGAATACTGAATGACACAGAATTCAGTAAGCAGGCAGATAAAACCACGAATTTAAAATACTATTCGCCAGTTTTTTCTATTGTAGTACTTCGAAATTTTACTTTAAATTTGATATGGGCATTTTTCTATAAATACTTTCATTCTATATCATGTGTTGATCTTTTTGCATATCCAGGTTGAAATTAATTTAGAATTTGTTTAATTATAACTGTACATAATGTTAAATTTTGAGCTCCAAAGGCAGATGTTTCTGGAAAACATATATATGTATATTTATAAATTTAATTCACATGATGACCATTTATGAAATTTACATAAATTTGAGATATGTTCATATAGATTAGACACTGCTTATATTTTGTTTTGCTTCGGAATACTGCAGGGAATTTCATTGTTTTGTGGTGCCAGAGGAAAAACATTATAAACACAAATAAAAGCATAATAGCCTACAATCGTGCATGTATTACATCCTTATTGTGCAAACATTTGTACAAGTACAAATGTCTTTCTTTACATATATCTACATAAAACTGTACAAAATTATTTTCAATTGGTTAAAAAATTAAAAAATTCTATTTTGTCTTTCATTTGGAAAAGTTTATATCTAATTTTTATTAATATGTATAATTATAACAATAATTGCAACATGAATTACCCAAAAGTTAGAGAAATATTCAAAGAAAATGCAAACATGGATAGATGATGTTATCAGTTGCATATTTAATTACACATTGAATTTCATATATAACCTGAAAATTAACATTAGTATCAGTTTGTCCTCATTCACAGGCAGGAACAGAACAGCTAACAATGTTTAGGTGTTGGATTCATTGAACAGAACAGAACATGGTTTTATTTTATTGCTTCAGCTCTCTTAACATAAGCAACAGTTCCTATTACAGTCTACTTAATGCTACTTTTTTCACTTTTCTGTGTTGTTAATTTTGCTTATAAAATGGCCTCTACCTCCCCTGTAGTTTTAGACACAAAAAGAAAATGTATGTGCTAGGTAAACTTAAGACCTGGACCGCAGGACCTCATGATTTTGATATAAATGGCAGGATTTCAATGCAAAAGAGTACAGATAAAGTACTCACCCAGGGAGGAAGAAGACATCCTCTTACATAAGTCTAGCTGACTTGGAAAGTGCTAAAGTAACATCTATCATGCCTGAGTAAGTTATGGAAAAGATTTTTTTAAAAAGTTGCAAAATTTATGCGTTCCTGATTTTTAAAAGTGTGGTAGACAGCATTCTTGTGAGGGTGAGAGCCATCAAAATTTACAGTGGTGTTATTGAAGAGAGAGGAAACTAGGAAGCACTTTTTGGCTAGTGTTGGCTAGCTGGCATGTTTTGAAAGGCAAATCTGCAAGAAGCAGTATGAATCTTGCAGGTGAAGCCAATCATACATATCAAAAATATATGGAAGAATTTATAAAAAAGGCTTCTAAATAAAAAAAATAGTTGAAAAATGCCTGCTAAGACTGTTGAGAAGGAACCGGTTTATGTAGAACGGCAGTTTTTCAGTGGTGATGAATCTGACTTGTTTTGCAGACTTTCACAAATAGAACTATATAATAAAAGGCTTTTCAATTGCTGAAAATGTTGTAAGTCAAAATGATGTAAGCCTGAGGCTTAGAAAAATCTAAATTTATGTATTTCATCTATGAAGTATAGTTCAGTGTTTGCCAAGTTAGTGTAAATAGTAATGTTTATATGAGTACTATGAAAACTAGGAACAGAATACATAAGTAAACATTAAAGATAATTTCTAAATGTACTAAAGTATATGGGATGTATTTGTAAAATAAGAGATGCTATTTTAAAAAGTCTATTTAAAAATACTAAGGAAATATACAACTCCAAATAAAAATTTCAATAAATTTAGCTGAATTAGGATCAAAACAAATGTAGTGCTTATAAACTCTCTATTTAAAAAAACATATTTTCAAAGCTTATTGGAAAGCAAATATAAGGAAAATGATCTAATAATAAGATAGGATAAAGATGACAGATTTATACATATGTAAATAAATACATAGATTAGTGAGAAAGTGTGCACGAAAGATGGCTTGATAGTTTGGTCAAACTGTATAAATGTAAGAAAGATAGGCAATACATTATAGTGATGGATCTTATTTCCTACACAATCATGATTTCCTATCTGTACATAACTAATGATAAATCCAATTTGTATAAAACACAGAGAATGAGAAATTATCATTTAAATATATTCTACTTCATATTTACAGGCTAGACAGGGTTCTACTTCTAAGCTAACAACAAGACAAATAATCCATGCAATAATGTTTCTTGGTGTCCTGATAGTTGTGCTGGTGCAGATAACTGACCAACCTAAAACCTGAGGCCACACAAGTGTCTCCAAGCAAAAGAGACACACATAGTGGCTAGCCAAGGAGGAGCACAGCTACTTACACGTTAGAATAATTCTGTTAAAAGAATTTGCAAATTACTTAAGTTTTCATGCAGGCTAATCCAAACACATAGAAACTCTGAATGCCCTAGAAACAGAAGCTGTCACTTCCCTGGCTGGCTTTCATGACAAACCTCACTAAATTATCGCTGACTACTGAGAGCGGAGTGGGACCCTGAACACTTCCTCCTCAGTGGTGCGGATCTACAGCAGGGAAGTCGGTGGAAATGTGTCCAATGAAACCAACACGCAACACACGCTTTCTACAGAAGATGAAAGAGGGAGACAGAACACTAGAAAGGACAAAGGCCAAGAGCTTCTCTGAAGTTCTTAAAAACAAGCTACATACTCAAGAATGTCCAAGATACCAACGTGTGTAAATGTAAATAACACCCATCGCTAGGCACATGAACTCACATATGTACATCAAAAATCTTCAAGACAATTAGAGAAAAATAATGACAAATTACATGTGAATAAAAATATATAAAAGACTATATCACTCATTATAAACTATGCAAGGAAAAAGGAAATAGATTATCTAACTTAATTTATTGGATAATACTACGTAAATCAAACAAAATATATGTGACTATCATAACTGCCCTTTAGTGAGCACAATAATATCTATTTTGGAAATGTTAAATATGCAAATGTCTCAATGGAGGTTAAATCCAAGTAACTTATATCTAAAATATAGAGAAAATGGTTTTTAATCCAAACAAAAACTGATGAAATACATCAACATGATAAATACACACACATAGTCACACACACTGGCACCGACCTACACCACCATGCATGAAATACTTTTCAAAATGTTTCAGTCCCAGCCATTTTACCTCCTCACCCTACTCTTTCTTTTCCTCCTTCCCCTGCTTCTCTTTTGTCTGTGTCTGTTTTGGTAGAAATCTGTTTGTCTCAGAAAATGAGTTATGAATCATTTTTTCCCTCTTTGCATTTTGGAAACATTCTGTAAAACAAGATTTTTAATTTTTTTTAATATTTAAGAACTGATAGGTAAAACTACCCTTATGTGGACAATTACTTTTTGTAAGCTTTGTAAAAGTGAGTTTTAAACTGAAATAGTTCGTTAATATCTTTATATATTTTTTGTTGTCACCAGGAGGTGAGAGCTGCTTGCATCTGGTCGTGAGTGACAGCACTGCTGGTGATCTACCTGTGGTGCACGGGGAGCTTGCAACAAAATGAGCATATCTAAATCAGCCTAATAATAGTGATAAGGTTGTTTGATAGTTTATAGAATCATTTACATTTTAATAATTCCGGAATTCCGATTATCTATTTACCTTGGATAGGTCTTAATTATTAATTGTCCTTAATTAATCCCATTTATTTAATTTACTAACTTCCAATGTACAAAATTGCTTGAAGCCCTGAGTCCAATTCCTGGTGCCATAAATTTTTTTTTCTTGTAATTCTCCCTAAATGAATATTCATTGTATACAAGAATGTATCAACTTGCCAACTGTTGCTCTTTAATTGGTAAATTCTTCCAGCTTTACTTTTCCCTTTGTCAATATTCTCAAAACTTATTATTTTTAACAATATAATTCACCCATTAATCATTCTTAATAGGCATATTTATGCAGCTATTATGTTTACTTCTCTTGTATTATGTTCCCTTCCTGACTTACTTTTATTTTACTCTCTTTCTCTCTCTCTTTTTGGAACCGGGGATTGAACTCAGGCCCTTGTGCTTGCCAGGCAAGCACTTATTCTACTGAGCCATCTCCCTGGCCCCCTTTACTCTCATTTTTGAGACTATATTTGTAGATGAAAGTTTAGATTGCCAGTTTACCTTTTTCTTCATAATCATTGCTGTAAAATTATGAAGAAATAAGAAGTCTGGCGGTGTCTGTTTTACATTGTTTGCTTAATATAAACAAAAGTGTTCTATAGGGATTCATCCAACTATACAACTAATTTGAAGATAGCGTTATGCAATACAACAACCATTGTTGAAATCCTATTACTTTGTTCCATGAAATTTTGTATCATTTCTAGTGTTCTTTTGACCATTTCCTATTCTTTAAAAAATAATTTTAAAAAAAGAAAAGAGACATCCTAACCCTCAGCTCTTCCCACAGGAATGCAGGCTATGACCTTCAGCGAGGCTGTACTGCACAGTCTCCATGGCAATGGCGTCTCCACAGTCCCCATAGCAATATTGTCTCCGTAGTCTTAGTGGCAATTCCATTTGTTGAGGAGGAACAGATACTGCATGGTGCTCACCCACTGAAGGGAAAATTCGCTCAGGACTTCTGTGAGAGCGCACGTCTAGTTTTTCGATTAGGGAAGGAAGAGTTCTCCTGTTGTTCTCTGTCTTTGTAAATTGTTCTATCCTGTGACATATTTGAGACAAAAAAACAAAACACTAGAAATTCACTGTCAAATTTTCTTTGATTTTCAACTTTCTTGTTTACTATTTTCTTTCCTGAAAATTTCAGAGACTTTTTCCAGGTGTTTTCTTTTTTTGATAATTATTTTGTTGTATATTTTACTGGAGCTTGTCAGAGTTTTAATTCATCCTAAGCAAAAAGTAAAATATGTACCTTTTTGAGAATTTAGTTAGTTTCAATATTAATTGAAATAATTCAATTGTGAGTAAATTTTTGTCGAGTCAATTGCGTCACCTAAAAAAAGTTATATTCCAATAATTCTCAAATTATATTTACATATCATTCTGCAAGCTTCCATATCTGCTTTCCCATTTTAATTAAAATTATTAGTCCAAGACTGTATGCCAATGATATTGATCAGCTTAATTATAGACCTTTGTCATGTACTCTTTTGGACATATAGTTCCTATCTTCAGTTGTTATCTCATTGTCTACAATTTAATTGTTTCCCTTTCACGTCCTATTAATTAAAAAAATACATGGCAATGCAGAATTGGTTATGAAAGGGGCATTTTCATGGATTATGTGGTAGACAAATCACTTCCTCAGATTAAGGGTCACACTGAAGTAGTACATAGGATTCCTGCTAAAAGAACTATCCTCAGGATTAGGGGTGATTTGAACTCAAATATGGACATGTGGTTTACATCCTTGAGATAGCACAACTGGTCCATGAAAAGATATGACATGGAAACACTATAACACAGAGCAATGATCTCTGAGATTCATTCTGCACCACCAGGACACAAAATGCCAATAAAACTGACTTGTTTGGAAGAAAGACAGACTACACAAAGCTCTCATGGAAGTTATTTTAGAAGAGTGCTTTGAAGCACTCTCAGTAACTTCTAAAGGCTGCTAGTGAGTTGTGACATAAATAAATGTTTGTTCTTAACTGAGCATTACAAAGTGAAACCTTGTCTCATGAATTTCATTGTTTGCATGTTTCGTGCAAGGTGGCCATGTTTGTGTTTAAGTGGAGAAGATGCTTCAGCCATGTTCAGCACTCAATGTGGAGTTGGCAAAAGGAAGCAGGTTTCCAAAAACTTTTGCTTGCCAATACTTGTGTTTGTGAAGAGAAGCATTCATGAACTGTGGTGTTTCTATATATTCATTAATAAATGCAAGACCACAATGGAACATAACAAGTACAACAGAAGATATTAAACCACATATAATAGATTAATCATTTCTCTAGTGAGAGCACAAAATAGCTGACACCTACAACTCAACAGAGCAGAGATTTACTTAGGTACTGCTGTCCCTGGTTAGCTGTCTTCCTCCCTCCAAGTCAGAAATAGAGCTATGGTGGGCTATTGTGGAGGAAATCTGCTCACATCATGGCCACCAGAAGGACAGAGAAAAGAGAGGCTCCAGGGTTGAGAATATACCCTTCCAGCTGAAGTCAGCAGGGACTCTTTCCTTTTAATCAGGCTCGTCCGCCAAATTGGGGACTTTTGGGGACATTTTAGGTCTAAACCATAGAATTCCATTCTTGGACTTTGATATGCTAATTTCTATCCCACCTTGCAAAAGGTAGCTAGTTGACCTCTGTGAATCACCAAACTGTTAACAATTTTAGCATTGCCCAAAAGCCCAAGTCCAAAGTCTCCCCTGCAATTCCAAGCAAAACCGTAGCTGTGAGCCCATGCATACTGAAAAGGAAAGTTAAATGCTTCCCATATGCAATAGCTCAAAGTAAATGTTATCATTGCAAGAGGCCAAAACAGGACAATGGAAAGAAATTAAGCCAAAGCAAGCCTGAAACCAAACAGTTAAATTCTGTAGCTAACATTCCAGCACCCAGAGAAGGCTATAGATAGATGTGAGCTCTACAGCACTTCATCAGCCCTGGTGTGTGATCCTTTCAGTTGCAGCCTAGATAGCCTCTTATATGTTGTCTTTGCTCACTGCCTTTGTCTTTTCTTAGTGGACTTTCCACATTTCTGGCATTTGCAACTTCCTTCGTACTTCAGTACACCTTCAGCTTCATTCTCAGTTCCATGCATGGGCTCCTGACAGGTACTGTGGCACAATTTTGGCCTGGTGTGAAATCTTGGTGGAAGACTCCAGCACCTCATGGCTCTTAAATTTGCATGAGTTTTTTTTTTGAAAATCAACACCATGACTCAAACTCATACACTAAACATTCTCATCCCTAAGAGGAGAAATAGGGGCATGGTAAGGAATGGGAACAAACCATGAGTAAATAGGAGCAATGAAAGTATCAAATCCTATAGTATCTCAATGTCCAGCACATGGGGAAAAATTGTGGTGAGATGTGTATTTCAAAGGGCTTTGGCACCAACATGCCTACAGCAGGCCTATGTTGTAATGCCTCCCAATGTTGCTTGGGTCTGTTGAATTTCTATTACATGGTGATTCTCTGTATCTGGTCTTTGCTTTCCCTGACAAATTCTCTCTCTTCTTTGTCTGAAAGGCATTATTTTATATTACTATTATTGAGGCATAGCTTCTTTTTTTAATGTATTTAATATTGGGTCTACAAGGTCTCACTACACAGATCAGACTCGTGGTGATCCTCCTGTTTTCAGCCTCCCAAACACTGGGGTTACAGGCATGCCCTACCATACACAATCTCAACTGCTGATCTCAGCCTGCCCCGAGGTTGGGGCCGGGATGGCTTGTGGTGCTGGGGATTGAACCCAGTCCCTGTGCCTGCTTAAGCAGGCTCTTTAGTTCACTGAGCATCCTGCCAGCCTTAGCTTCTGGTTTTATAAATCTGTAATATGTAGCATTGTGCCTAATCATTTTGAAAATATTTTACAATTTTTATTGTAATTGTTTTGCTATTGATAAGAAGGCAATATTTGTACATTAGCATTTATTTAAACTGATAACAACCATTAATTTCCCATTATTGCTTTGAAATTCTTTTTTTAAGAATTTTTGTTTAATTTTATTAAAAAAGAATCATTGTCTACAAATTATTATTTTTTTTGTTAACTCTGCAAACACAGTGAGCAAATGATCAGCACTATCAAACACTTCGGTAAATCACTGAAGACACTAACAATTTTAGGAATTTCCAGTGGGATATATAAGAGAAAGAACAATGGGTTTCAAATTATAGGCATTACTTACATTTTTCAAAAATAAAATTGAAAATTTAAAACTCAGTAAATTTAAATTCTTTGATTTTCTTTTCCAGAACCAGGTATTTAATTCAGACCCTTGCACTTGCCAGGGAAGCGCTTATTCTACTGAGCCATCTCCCAGGCCCCTTTGATTTTTAAACAGTTTAAATCCAATCATCAGGAAATCAGACACAGCCAATATTTTAGAAATTGCATGAACGCAAATGGCTGATAAAAGAGTAATTTCCATGTGATACTTCATATGTTGTTAGCAGATATATATAAGTGATAATTTATAGTTTAAAGCTGGGGAAAATTAAAATATATATTCCCCATTACATTTTAAAACAGTCACAATAGTTTATGCACAGTTTCCCTTTCACAGTAATTAGAAAACAAGACTTGATACAAGTTGAACAAAAAGCTGTATTTTCCTCTTTTGGGAAAAAAATATATACGTTTGTATATGCAACATTATTTTTAAAAATCAAAGTGGTTATTTTATTATTTTAAAAAAACCCATCTATGGTCACAAAACTGAAAAAGAAGCACAAAGATTGAAAAAAGAAAACCACATTTGCAAATTAAAAAATGCGTATTGCTGCAGTGGTCCCTCTTAATCGATCATAAAGTTATGATGTTGTAAGAACTCATACTCCTAGAACTGTACTGCACCAGATAGAATTAAGTCTACCTCAACTTTGATCTTCAAAAAGAACCCTGCTAACCCACTCTGAGCTATTGTTTTGAAATTCTGTACCATTTTTATTCTTTTATGTTGCTTTCATCTTTGTTTTTGTTTTTTTTTCTTTTTAAAATAAAATTTCTTAATAAAACTGAGGTCCACACTGTAATTTACCTTTTAATCTCTGTTGTTTATATTCTTTTCATTCATTTCATTACATGCAATTTTTCGATTGTTTAAAATTCATTTTGAGTATAGGGCACATATGAGAATTTGCGCGGCGCTTGAGTTCCATCTGTGACTATCATAAGCAAGATCTATTTTGAAATTGTATTCTAATGTTCAGAAACAAAAAAACCTTGAATTATCTGTTTTAAGGTAGTAAATTCAATGACAAAAAATGCGCATCAAGAATTAAGATACTTGGATATGAAAATCATGATAAAAGTTCAGGTGTACCAAATTATGAATTCTTCTGTATGTATGTTGTTCGTAAATTGCTTTTCCTCTTGAATCTGATTATTAATGTTTTAATAGGTATTACTTTTCAATTATTTTATTGTTACATTAATTTCTAGTTTAATATACAAAGGTCATTTTTAATATATCATTTAATGTTTTCTATTTACTGTTCTTTTTAATTCATCTTTGAACCATTACTGTCAGTTTTACCAGATTTTATATTTAGTATGCTTATTCTAATTTTAACTGTCTCTAATGTGCCACAATGAGTTTGATACATGTTTACAATTGTTTGAATTTTGATGATTTGTTAACATTTTTGCTTAATTTAAACCTTTCGTACCTTTATCTAATGATGGAAATCTAATAATATGAAGTCTAGTAATTCTAATACCTGGGATTTAGATTTGATTCTCGAGGTATTTTTTTTTTTTGCTATTACATCATTCTTTTCTTCCACTATGTGCACTTTTAATTTGCTCTCCTATTTATTCATATCTCTTGTAAATATTGCTAGAATAATTTAGTACAAAATATTAGGATAGAATTAAAGTTAGTTTCCCCACAGATTAATATTAATTTTGTTTGCCAAGCGCCCGTTTTGATCAGGCTAAGAACATTTGAAACTAAATTTTTATTTTGATATTTTTGCATAGATATTATTTTGGCAAATATGGAAATAAATTATTGTGGTAGAATACACTTGCAAAATGCATAACAAAATAGCTCTTGTTAATGTAGAAAGCAGAATATAGAAATTTGTTTACAACTTAGGTAAAGGTGATGGTTGATCTTGTTTCACCCTCATTAGTAGAATGACTTCAAAGTGTTTTCTGTACTTCTACTACACTAAATCACATCAAATTAATTCCTCCTACCTCACTAAATTACACTAAATTAATTTGATTGGACTTGATATTTACCTCTGGTCCTCCGGTGTTCAGGTATGTAAAACATCACTCTTAAAAACTGCAAATATTCTCAATTTAAATCTTTTTTTTTTTTAATATTTATTTATTTATTTGTGTGTGTGTGTGTGTGTGTGTGTGTGTGTGT
>NDGM011194963.1:0-13122 GCA_002564305.1 Octomys mimax
TCCAATTATCTTGGCAAATCTGGCTCGAATTCTATACCAGTCCCTTAAGAGACACCTGGGCTTTGGAGGCTCCCACCCAAATATACCGCTGATGTGAGCCACATCTCCAGAGAGACTCAGCGTGGAAGTGTGTTTTGTTATGAAGTCCCTTACCTCAACTTCTGTACCATCTCAAGCCTCTTCCTACTGTAATGAATGGTTTCACTCAGCAAAATCACACCAGGGACCGAAAAGGCCATTATTACCTGGACAACCAGCTGCTGTTGGAAAGAAAAATGCCTTTCCTGTAATTTCATAATGTGGTTGGGAGGGGAATAAGTAGGAAAATAAATATATAAATCTGATTCAGAAGGCTGGTGCACTTAGGAAAGGGAATGAAGGGTTGTAATATTTTCCAAATGAATTATATTGTCCTTTCATAAGGAAATCATTCTCTTCCAGAAAAATTCAGAATGGCCTTCCTTTCTGCATAGTTCAAAAGATCTCTTCCACTACCCACACTCTAATTATTTTTAACACGTGTGACAGACCAATTTTGAGAAATAGGCTGACACTGACTCTAAATTGTCCCCAAGTTTTCAGACAGGTCCTTAAAGTGTCACTGAAAAGTTATTTCTCCAAATAATATACCATACTCAAACCTACTTAATTAGTTTGCCCATATGTAAGTTGAAATTTACCAGCACTGAGAACTAAAACTAAAATCAGGTAGACTTGGTATCTTATCAGACACATGATTGCATTATATTATTGGGGTCTCATGAATAAGTCCTCAGAATCTTGTACCTGTACCTATTGTATAAATTATTTTATTTCCATAATTTGGTAATTTTCCTGAGCTATTGCTTATATGTACCTCAATTAATTGAGCTTTAACTAAAAATTAATAAAATATTGATATCTTAGATTACTTATTTATTATTTATAAGAATTTTAAGATTAAATACCATTATGTTCATTTGTTCACCAATAAAGGCTAAGGGCAAACTTTGTACAAATTCTTATCTTTGAGATACATCTGATAATCAACTGATGCTATAATAATAACAAAAATAATAAACTCCATTCACTCCAATTGTGATAAGAAAGATATTAATGTAGTACACAACTGATATTCTTAACATGTGTTAATAAGTGCTAAGAAAAACTAATTATTTTAGTTTGAAAGGTAACACTCAAGTTTCCTTGCCAATGTCCCTCACTGAAAACATTCTAGGAATCACCAGATATAGTAAAAAGATTGTCACTATTTGAAAGTCCTTTTATAGCTAAGCCGATCAGGCCTCCATATCCTACCCTACTCAAAAGCAAAAAGGATTCTACCTTTGACAAAGAAATGATTACCCTTTACAGATACATATATATGTTTTGTTATATATTTCATTAAAATTATCCAATTTAGGAATTAAATGAAATTTGACAACATAACTTTTTATGGTACATGTGAAATGTCTATAACTGTGCCGTTCGTTGTGTGGGCGTATCTGCTTTTTAAAGATGGAATTTGGTAAAGACCAATGAAGCTTTAAGAAGTAATGGAAGGGCCAGGTAGATAGCTTAGCCCACTAAAGCGTCTGCTTAGTTAGGTGAAGGGACTGGTGTTTGATCCCCAGAATGCCATGCTGGCCCTGTCCCCAGGGCACACTGAGACAGAGACTAAGCCTGCACGTGATGGCATGCACTGGAAATCCCAGTGTTTGGGAGGCTGAAAAACAGGAGGATCACTATGAGTCTGATCTACATAGTGAGACCTGTAGACCCTGTACTAAATACATCAAAAAAAGAAGTAATGGAAAAACACAAAGAATTTAAGGTTTTTAAAGTAGCAAATTTTTATAGTGAAAAATGTATTACTCAACAACCACCTTCAAAATGCCTCCCACTTGCTTGGATACATTCATCCTATTTTTCTTGCCATTGTCTAAAGCAGTTCTAGAAGGCCTCTTTATCAAAATAGTGTAAAAAATATGCCGTACTCTGCTTTGGAGTGCCCGATTATGGAAAGGAAGGCTTGTCAAAGGAGGACAGCAGCTCCTCCTCCACCTCACTCACCAGACCTGGCACTGCACAAATTCTGGCTCTTTCTCAGACTCACAGTGACCATGAAGGGTAAATGCTTTGAACTGACTCAGATACCAAGAAAGCCATGACTGTCTTAACAACACTCAGCAATAAAAGACTACAAATATGCTGCAGGAAGTGACAAGAATGACTGGATAAGTGTGTCTGAAGTGAGCGGGAAGGTTTTAGAAGCATTCACAGCTAGGCGTCTTTTCCAGTGACAAATATTTTTAAAAAGCCATCATATGTTTCAGCCCTTTAATACTGCCCACGAAATGATAATTACCAACCCCAGCTGAAGAGTGTCTGGGCTTAATTATATTATTGTTTCTAATTCTGTATATGTTTGAACCTTCCCATTATAAAAATATCACACTAAAAGCAATTTGCTAAATTGAATGGCTTCAAAACAAGTAATAAACATACATTTGGATCTATAACACGTATTGCATTAATAAAGTGCCCGTTTTTGTTTTGTTTGTGCATCATGTATGAAGTGGAACTTAAAGACGCTGGTAATATGGACGGTGAAGAACACTGCACAGTGTCACTGGAGCCCAGCATTCTCAGCTCTGGGTGTCAGCATCATCTCACCAATAGGACGCCAAGAGGTCTGTGGGGCTCCATGACTTATTCCAGCCCATCCATTCAGCCTGGAACTAGGCCACTTTGCATAACATTCAGTTGTCCTCCACCGGGGAGAAAATGCAATCCGTCCCTTTATACATTCTATAATTGAAGGGACAAAAAGGTGTGCTCCGGTGATAGATTGCAAATGAGTCTACACACAACTGGCCTTTCTTACGTGCAAGCAGCATTCTCATATTTTTGCCATCTAAAGCTCCACGCTGACTCTCTGCCCCTACACTATATTAAACACATTTATAGGCAAAAAGCTATTTCCTTTCCAAACACAAGTTTATTGCAGAACAATCAAAAGGCATTTGACGTAGTTGGTGGCAAACAAGAGCTATCTGTTGACATTTTTGTGCTATTTTATGTACTCTGTATGTCTGAGTGTTTATGCAATTTTTTACATTAATTTATCCTTTAAATATATCTGCCAGCCAGCTACATAATTGGATTTTCTTTTGTTGTAAGAAGTGAACATAAATTAACCCTGTTGGGTACAGATTAGGTTACAGAATTTCTTCTCTTCTGTCACCGTCAAAAACAGGGTGTCAGAAAGCTTTAATATTTAATGCGGGCCTAATTAGTCTCAGTTGGGCCCAGGGCACTTAGCAGAACCTGACAGCAGCCACAGAGTAAAGTTCATTTAGGAAACATAATTACCAGTTATTTCTATGCTAGAATAAATGCTCCTATTAGAGTAGAGTTCCTTCTAACCTCCCCAGTTTTACAAGTAAATTGAAAAATAAAGAAGGATAAAACAGCCTTTGATTCCAGGTAATAGTGAACAAAGCTTTGTATAATTTGATTCTGGGTCTGACATTTCTGAGACACCATAAAGACCTTGTAAGTGTATAAAAATAGAATCAGAGATACTTAAATAAAGCTGGTGAAGATGGGTCTGTAACAGGTTGCTACAGAAAGTTAGAGATTCATGAGGATAAATTGCCACCAATGACCATCATTCTAAAAATAGCCTTTAAATATGTCTGAGTAGTCATTCAGAAAATACTTACTGAAATTGTAGTACAGGGAGACTTCATACTAAGTCCTAGAATTGCAACTGTGAAGCTAAAAGCTAGGGCCTGTGTGCTAGCCAGCTAATGGATAAGTTAATCAAATCATGTGATTTAATGTTTTTATTTACATGATTTGATTAATATTCCAAGAAAGAATGATAAGATGCTTTCAATTTGTGCTATCTAGATCTCAACTGAGATTTCAAAAGGTTTCTCTGAGGTGTGAACATCTAAGGTCCAAAGGAGGAGTGAAGAGGAACAGGAAGAAAGTCTAATGCACAGAGCTGCTGAGCAGAGGCGAATGGAGAAGGTCCTTGGAAATGAACCCTGTGGGAGGAGCTCACAAGAGCTGAACAGGATGTAAGATGTGCAAAGCAGGTTAGGTCAACCCGGCAAAGCTATGCAAAGACATCAAAATGGGTTGTGTAATGAGGTAGACAGTGTCTGCCTTATATGAGACAATGTTTCATTTGACTCTGAAAGCTGAACACAAACACACATTAATTGATTTAAAGAATGAATGAAGGCGAGCAAGAAGGGCAGTCACCAAATTCAGCTCTCAGAGGGCTGGCTGCTTGTTTGCTTCACCAAACTGTCTTTCCAATGATCACTTAAGATAGGGGCAATCATTCTCATTTTGACCTAAGAAAGTTGGCTTTGTCCATTGCCATACAGCAGCTGAATGAAGGAGGAATTTCACTTTCCGGCAGACAGGAATTCCATGTCTAGATGTTAGCCTTCTTTCCTAGAACATAACATCATTTTTAAGGCAATTTATGCGCCATAATGCCCCCAAATCTCAATTTGGGGCTAGAATACCCTTGTGAGGCTTCCCAGATACTTTCATGAGTTTCAAATCTCTATCACAAATATGATTATGATCCTTTGTACCATCTGCCGGTCTTTTATTCAATCTAAAATGACCTTCTGCCCTCAACTGAGCCTACACCAAGTATTTTGTTTTTCAAACCAAATAAAGCCAATATACAAAACACGGGGAAAATTCTGTAATAAATAATTATTTTTGGATTGCCCACTTAGAGAAACAACAATTCACTAGCCTGGGTAGGGGTATTCTTGTTTTCATATCAAAAATCCTTTCAGAACGAGAACTCGCAGTGGTAGCAGATGAATCTCAATGTATCAGGGATGCTTTGATGAACAAATTCGGTAATGTTCACTAAGTTACCTGCCTGACTTGGTATCTGTGGATCACTTCATGATGTTGGGCACTGCTCTCTTGCTGTTGGAATTAATTCCCTTTAATCCTATAGCGAGGATACACATGGCTGCAATTCCACCTTCTGGTCATCCTTTCATCTTTCCATTTTTGTTGCATCCCTAAGATATTTTCTTCTCTCTTCTTTGATTAGTGCAGGTAGAAATATAGTTTTAAATCCAATAATCTTGTCAAACCCACATTGTTGGTTGTCTTACCCAATCTTCCTCATGAAATTGTTTATCCAAGCATTATGGGGCTCTCATAAATTTCTACATAAACATTTGAGGTGATTATAGTTGCATGGCAACTGCCTCAAAGTTTCATCAGAAAAGTAAGCCACATTGTTCCTAATATTTTTTCTCATAAGCTGTTTCTCCTTTTAACATAGATGTGGCTAAGACAGGCTTATTGATTAGGTTTCACTCGTATTACTCATTTCCCATACTTATAATAGAAATATGATTAATATAAACATAATACACCTGAAATTTTAGGTAGAGGATGGCGTCTTGTTTTAACTAGAAAACATACTCTATTTCTACTCATTTCTTATGACGTCTTGGTTTTTTGAGACAAAAATCATTATCTGAAATCAGTATCTTAAGTATTTACCTCCAAAGTAATGTGATATCTATGAAGAGTTTGATACCGCTTGTCTCCCCTATTGTTCTTTCCAAGGCCTGTGCTTAAGCCACTCATTAACACAAGTTGCAAAATGTCAATAGTTCAAACTTCAACAAATGCTGTTGACTACCCCAAAATTTGTAAGCTTCAGTTCCAGTTTTCTTCAGAGCTAACTTCTTTCAACATTTTAAACCACTGCAGTAAGTATCCATTTCATACTAGTAAGACATAAAGATATGAGGTCTTGGTTATAAAAACACTTACCCATTTTGAATTCAAACTCTGAAAGAATTTACTGCTGTGTCTGATTCATGAATTAAAGTTCTTGCTCCCACCTCTCCAATAGTGCAATATCAATATTTATATTAAATGTATGGTCATGATTTTATTATGTAGTATAAACATTGTTTACAGCAGAAACATAAGTATACCATGATTATGTATGTGTGCATATATAGCACACACATATAACTTCTCCTTAAATTAATAATTGACACACAATTATTTTTTATTTTTTATTTTTTCCTTCAATTGTTCCATGTTGTTTTTGTTAATTTAGGCCACCAGATTTTCCTCAGTGTACAAAAGTGCATCAGGTAGTACTAATACACAAGTTCAATTTCCTTTCCTTTTTCCACAAGCCACTGCCAGGATCCCTCCAGCCCATTCTCATCATTACTGTTGTTGGAAATTTTATAAAACTAAGGGTTTGATATGCTGGCTACTCCATGGGGTCCTTGTTGAAGTATTTCTTTGGTAAATTTCTTCTTTCCTTTTTACCTGTTATTTGCAACTTTGCTCAGTCGTATATCAGTTTGTTGGTTTGTTTTGTCACTTACCAGTTTTGATTTAAGGCTCCCCTCACACCCCTCTTTTCTGCACCCCTCTCTCATCATGCTGGGTACTCCCTAATCCTTGCATCTTTCTCTTTTAGGTGGCTTCCATCCTTTATCTCCCCAAAGAAGTGCAAATGGGAGTTAGGTTTTGAGTCTTTCTGTGTTTCAAATATTGTTATTAATATAAAGAAATGGTTTGTACATAGAACTGAGGAATGAACTCATTGTTTCAGGAGCATTAAAGTATTTCTTCACTGTCTGCAAGGTTCTAATGTTGGTTTTCTAGCAAATCAAGTCCCATCTTGATTCCTAATGCTTTGCACATCACCTATTTGGCATCTCTTGGAAGTTTTAATAATATTTGATTTATTTCTTATGTTCTGAAATCTTATAAAGATAGGCTCTGATATGCTGGCTACTCCATGGGGCCCTTGTTGAATTACTTCTTTGGTAAATTTCTTCTTTCCTTTTTACCTGTTATTTGCAACCTTGCTCTGTTTTATGTCAGACTTCCAATATTAACCTTCTATTTTGTCTTTTATCTCCTATGATATATGTTTTCATTTATTTTCTAAGAGATTTGCTTGACTTTAGCATCGCAATGTTGTCTATTTTTTCTACCACATTTTCAATTTATAAGTTCTCTTTCTGTTTCTTCATATTTTTACAACATTTTTCCTTGTTGTTGCTTTTAAGATTAAATATTTTTCCAGCCAATTATTTGTGTTCTCTGTATTATATCTGATTCCTCAGAATCCTTTCTATAGATTTGCTTCAGTTTTCTAATTTCAGATAAGCTTTAATTTTAAATTCTTTTTAAAAATTTATTTAGGACAGGGTCTATAGGGACTATAGGGTCTATAGGGTCTCACTACATAGATCAGACTCATAGTGATCCTCCTGTTTTCAGCCTCCCAAGTGCTAGGATTGCAGTGGCATTCCACCATGCCAAGTCTCAGAGCACTCCAAGGAGGGACCAAGACAGCAGGCCAGGGATCCAACCCCATCTGCTGCACTCTACCTAAGCAGGTGCTTTAGTCCACTGAGCTATCTGGCTGGCCCAAGCTTTAATTTTTTGTCTTCTACCTATCTATATAGAAGCTTCCTCAGCATCTATGAGTGTGTGACTTGTCAAAGGCATTTTTCAAGGCCAGTTTTGTCAAGAGCCATCCCTGCACTGGCAGATGTATATCTTGGTGGTCCTTTCTAGTAATCAATTATTTTCACCAGAGATCAATGTCTGAAGAGGCAATTCTTTGTTTCTAGGATTCTGCAGGCCAAATAGTATCAAACTTCTAATTAGTACTTCTACCTTCAATATATAGTTTTTGTTTTCCCAGCTTCAATGTGTCTAATATCACTGAGATGAGAGTTGTGTCTGATTCAGTCCTTAAACTATGGAATCTTAAAATCTTAGCACTTTTTAGGCTGTGGATGTGGTGAGGACTTGACCAGTTCCTTTGGGGAATTACTTGATATCTTTTATGCCTTCTTCCAACCATCCCACTGTCTTCCATCTCCTCCTCCTCCCTGACTTTGGCAGAACTTCTCACCTCCAGATCCTGCCATCCTCCAGATTTTCCTAAAGCCATCCATTCAGCCTACTCTAATTGGTTGTTAGTCACCATCTAATCAAAGACTTGTTTTTTCCCATTGCATTGATTTTCCTCATTATTTACCCACTACTTTCTTCCCTTTTACTGAATACATTCAGTTACTTGTTGGTCAGTCACTATCATTTTAGTGGTGCTTAGAGAAAGAGAAGGAAAACTTATTCATGTGAGTTCTACTTTGTTAAATTCCAAGTGCACAGTTTTCTTTTCTGTATTTTTTTCACACAAGTGTTTATTCACTTGAAGCATAGACAAGTCTTCTGTCTGCAGTTTCAGCCTCAAACTGCTCCTCCATACACGTAGTGTTTTTCTAGTTGGAACTCAGATGTATGAACCTCCAATCTATTCTGTTAAAATTAGAACCAATGAATCATTTCTGACCCAAAACCATCTATTTTTAAATGGTCAGTAACATAAACAAAAAGATAAATAACCACTCTACCTTTAACAATGATTAATGCCTACACAGAATTATAAAATTGGTCTGCATGATTTCTAAGCGCCTCTTCTGTGTCTAATCTTATGTCACAACTTCACAACTGACAAGTACACACTCCTGAAAGAAAACAAAAATATAATCAGAATATTATTGTATAATGTGATAACTAGTATAATAGATGTGATCACAGGGTGTATATGGCTAAAGAAAACTCCCTAGAGGACAGCACCTGCATAGAATATTGAAAAGAGAAAAGGAATTCTTAAGGTATAGAAGGACATGAAGAACACTCTTGACAGAAGAGGTTCTATCTGCAGATTCTAAGGCATTTCACAGTGCAGAACAGCTGAGTGGAAGTGACAAGAGGGGACATAAGAGGACTTCTGAGGTCAGATCTTGAAGGGCTTTGAATACATTATATGAAATTGGAGTGCCTTCCCAGTGGATTTAATTGCCCATTTACAGAAGAAAACTGTTGGCCTTTTCCATTTAATATGAGCTACTTGGATATGTGTGTATATATATATATATATATATATATATATATATATATATATTCACATGCCCCTGTGAGTATGAATATTTTCACATTTTCATATTCTCAATGTCTTCCTGTGGCAAAACAAAGATAGATGGGAAGCTGAGGTTTTTCCTGATCTTAGATGTCCAGTTTGCTCCCCTAAAACACCAGCTTATGGGTAAGCTATGGTGGCTGAATTTCCCTAAAAGAGACCTGTTTGTCTCAGAACATGTGATGCCAGGCTGGCAAAGATTCCTAGACGTGGTGAGCAACAGGAAAGACCTCCTTTTCCAAGCATCTTCCTGGGAATCAAGGGAGCAGTCTTAGTTGGGCTATCTGAGGCCCAGAAGAAGCCAAACTGGTCTTGCTATTAATAGGATTTTCTCTTTATTAAGTGTAGTAACCTTCCTGCAGATCAGACTTCTTCCAAGGCTACCCGGGCATTACCAGACGACAACTTAGAAGTAATTTATAACATGAGTTAAATAATCTTTTCAAATCTAAGAAAGAATTGTATTCTAAAACCTATAGACAGAATAAGTTTCCTCGATTTCTGAACCTAGAAAGAGGAAACTCAAAAACTGGGGAACTCCTGGCAAGAGATCATGAAAATAGTGATCAATAATTGACAGATAAAAGAGGAAACCTTCTGTGTGGAGAGGTCATGATGGTAATTTGCAAAAAAAAATTATATTCAATTTATAATTTGAGAGGCAGAGCTGTATGCATCATCCTTTCTATGATATTAAAGAAAAACTGCAATTTTCTCAAGCGCATAAAAACAGAATGTCACCGATACTAAGTTAGAGCCCTCCACATCAGGTCTAGTATTCTAGGATCCATCTACATTCTTTGCCCTAATTTTCACTCTGGCTGAGGATAGCTCTGAGGAGGTTGGTTGTGGCTATTTTATCTCAGAATTGGTAGTATTTACTTCATTGGTAGTTGTGGTAGCTGAAGGACACAAAATGGTCCTGCGACCATGTCAGGAATTCACTTAAGATTTTTAAACTTGCATTCATCTCTTCTCATGACAGTGGATATCAAGGGGTTAAAGATGTAACAGAAAACAGAATAATTGACATGTGAGCCTATTAGTCTTTCCCCAGGCCGTCTGGGAACTTAAATAGCCAACAGTTAATTAAAAATAAACTGACACTTTACTTTAAGGATAGTTTTAATAACCATTTATAAATGCTACATTAAAAATTCATACACTGTTATCAACTCCAGCTAAGGATTTACAGCACAATGAAGGTGTTATGAATGTTTTATAGGTTCTGGGGAAAAGTCTCTTCCTGTAGAGATATTTTCAGAAGATTATTTGTCTTCTCTAGGCCACATCCTAAGTACTTAAGACAACAGCAGCTTGTGGAATAAAAACAGCTCCCAAAGTTCAGGTTGTGATCTTCGTTTTCTCCTTGTGTCTGGCCCACTGCTCACAGCTCTTTCTTTGGGTAAGATGTATTTGTTCCAAGTGGTGGCCGCTGTACAGAGGGAAAGCAGACTAGCTTAACATGGCTTAATCAATCCTGTCAACCTGTGTAGCCTGCCTCTGGCTGAGAGTGAGATGAGGCAATAAAGATAGGGTGTGAAAATGAACTGGGAAGGTATCACAGCCAGGAATTCAGGAATTCTGTTGAATAATACCCATTTTTCTCTTAGAGCTTCTTATTGTCTCGTTTAGGTCGCCTCTGCTAATTTGTATAATATCACAATTTGTTACAGACCCAGCTCTTGGACCACAGGTTGGTGTGTATGGGCTCTATTTGCAAACAGTACCTGAGAAGTTAGGCTAGGAATCAGAGGCAGGCCGCTTCCTGCTGCTGCCTTTGCTTACTCCAGGCAGGAACCATGGAGATGCAGATCCTGCGAGAACAGCAGAGGAAGGCTCCAAATTGACTGCCTTCCAGGTAACCACTGAAAAGTAAATTTCTTTGTTAAAGGACCAGAATTGCAAGCTGTACTTCTGAACAGTGGAGGGGTCCCCGTGATGGGATTTTAAAACACTGGAAATTGCTTCAAGTGGTGGCCTAGCTTGTAAGGTAAAGTAGGAATAAAAATCAGTGATACATTTATTTTTACTTGAGTCTTTTTTATATCTCTGTAAGTAAAGGTCGAAGCTACTTGAAGTTCAGACTAAATCAAGCTACTAATGTGATTCTGACTGATCAAAATGTTAGTAGAAACATGCTACTTACACAGAAATAGAACAAGGCTTTTATTAGGAATAACCAACTAGGTCCAAATCTGAGAAATGGTGTTAGATGAGCCTTAGTTCATAGTTTCTTCATTATTGGTTTCTCGGTGTTTTCCTCCCTGTATCACTGGGAATCATCATTTCCCCTATTTTGGAATTAATCTATTGCTAGAGTAAGAATGTGTTTAGATGTTTTCATATACATATTGTATCATTGTTTTGCCTAATGGTGAGACAGACATAGAATATCACAATTATTTTCATATATTATAGGATATATAGAACTGTTTTTCTATTCATTTATTTCTAGAATTTCAAAATGTTATCAAGCTTAAATTTACAAATCCATACAGAAATCAATTCAACCAAAAGCGTTAGACTTTAATTTTTCTGGCAGAGCAAGAAAGGCTGAGAAAAGGGAGCAAAATACACGGAGAAGAAACAAGAACAGAAAGAAGAAAAAGAGCCGAAGACATAAAGGAATAATTCCAGAAAAATGAGTGAGAACCCATGCGCAAGAGACTAACAGAGGAGACAAGAATAGGGTAGGGGATAAAGCAAGAGATAGAAGGTACAGCCACACAAAACATCTTTAGATTGTGGAACTAGTTAAAATAATACACAATTATTATAGGCCACATAATTGCCACAATATCAGCTTTGGAACGATTCCCTTGACCTCATACCAAACAGTGAGGAGAAACTAAACCCAAGCATGTGTTCTTGTACTCATCCTACTGAAGTTCATTTCTTTGCCTCAGTTTTCTCTTTTACAACATTACGAAAAATATATAACCTTTAAACTAAGAATGCATAAAAATTATTGATCAGAAAATTTGGGACACCACTGAGTTACAAGATGCTACAGTACACGTTCTCTTATGTCCTGAGTCCTCACTTACCTTGAATGGTTAGGGCCAAAATGTTGGCTATCTTTGTAGCCCTTCTTTTTCTCTAATTTTTGGTCTGCAAACCTAAGTTGTTAACCCCTGAATACCCATCTCTGACAAAACCAAACAAAAGAGGGGAATATAAATGAAGGACCATTTTGTAGTGAAATATATTTACAAAATAGTGTTTGGACAGGATACCATGCCTGCATCTTGTACTATAAATAACTACTACAAAGACAACAATATGCAATATATTAATTATTGTAACTGTTTTGAAACCTATTAATATGTTTGAAACTGTCTCATTGCTATTTGTTTCTCAATAAAATTGATAAAAAGTTATTGAAACGATAATAAGTCATAATGTTATGATTATAACTTAAAATAGAATTTCGCAACCTGTAATTCCTTATATGGAAGCTATTCGTGTTTCTGACAATGTATTCTGAGAACAACAAAACTGTATAGGAGTAAATAAAAACAATGGGCAATCGTTTCTCTCCTACACAACACACTTCTTTTCTTCCCCTCACCTTCTTTCTGAGATTTGCATCTCTAAAGCCAGTTTCCCACTGCCAGCCACAAGCTGCTACTTTGTTCTTGACAAATCTATATCAGGGAGGCCAAATTCAGTACAGCATGCACAAGAGGGATTAGAGCTGCTTGGGCTTCAAAAAGTTTGTCTAGTTTGTTTCATCCTTTCATTCAAAGGGGCTACATTGGAGTCCCACTGCTCCTCGGCCTTATCAGCTACCATGTCTGTCATGGATTTTCAAGAAAGAAAAAAAATAATACTATTGACTGCCTTCTTACCATCCCCATCACATATCAAGGCAGTTCATCTTTCTTCTGAACTATGTAAGCTCCTTTCCTCTTGTGCCTTCACACAGTGTGGCCCATAGAAGGCTGCCAAGGGGCTGCATCTCTCCGTCCATTTAAAGGCAGTTATCTGCCTTTACCCTGCAGAGTACTGAGGCTTTATAATTCATTACCTTTGATGTAAATGGAAAGTTTACTAGACTTGAATTGAGGAGAAAAGGTTCTTTTTTTTTTTTTTTTTTTTTT